>CM076572.1:1289237544-1289374334 GCA_034641835.2 Pinus albicaulis | reverse complement strand
AGACACTATGAGCAACTTAATATATTTAAATTTAACTACTGAATCAGATAAACAAAACTGAAATGTACAAAGCAAGACTGAAGTTAAACAAATGCTATGAAAAGGAAACTAGCAGCAGAATAATGTTAGTTTCATATCATTAGCCAAAATACTATGAAAATGCCCTGGGCTGTCTACCTAAAACCTGCACAAGAAAACTGATCAGTGATTTAACAATCATAAAAACATGAAAAACAAGAATGCAATGGAAATTATAGAAATGTATGAACAGAAATGAAACAACTATGAAATATGAACATGTAATGGATTATGATACAATGACTTCTTAAAGAAATGAAATGAAATATATATACATTAATACACGAAACCTCGGCTGAGCAGGGGCCCTCTACACAGCTCTGGTACGATCCTCAAACACGAATTAAGTTATAAAACAGAGTTTTCTCACATTAAAAAGCAGTTCATTACAGACTGGTAGTATTACGGCTCAAGGCAGCGTAATCACTACAAAACTAACATAACAGAGTACGCACATCAACTATCAACTAACAACTCAACAACTAACTCTACGTGCGTATGCAAACGCTTTATATAAAGCAATAAACTGTAACTGTCTCCTGAAGTTTATGATAGCAACCAGCACGTAGACCACTAAGGCCACGGATATAGGAGTATGGCCATGTTGGAAAACGGATCTATGGAAGGTGGGCGCTTGAATTCAACTCCAGAACTTTGCACAGATGTCAATTAACCTCCACAAGCTTAGAAACGGCCGTATGGATGTTTCTATGCCACGAAACAGAGTCCAGCCGACATAGAACTCCACAGTTGACTTCCACGTGGATGGCTTTGACCGCGGCTTTCCTTGATGAATTTACTTGAACCAATAGGACACGAACCATGTCCTTGTCATTCCTAGCCTGCCCATGTGGCTCGTTTCCTTCGTTGACACCTGTAACATTGATTTCCACAAAATAGCTGCGGAAAGTTGTAGTGGCTGCGGAAAGTGACAAGTTTCCGCAGCTGTATGAACAAAATCTAAATCAAATAGAAAACACACAAACATAATTAAAAACCATGTTAGATACCCTTTTTGCACATGATATTGACAATTTTGGAGGTTTAGGTGAGTGAAAAAGATATGGAAAAGTGTATGGAAAAGAGGCAAATTCGGGACTCAACATACCCCCACTGTGAAGGTGTTGCATGTCCTCATGCAACCAAAATTTTGATAGTCTTTGTTCAATTCATGTGCCTTGATACTTCAGCCAGCACATCTAACCCCCTTCTCTTCTTCTTTGGTACTGCCATCATTCTGGGTTTCTTCATTAAGCACCTGAATTTGATATTCACAAGTGCTCTGCTCAATTTTTGGCATTTCCTTTTTAGCTTCTTATTCTTCTTTTGCCAAATACCCAGATGTAACATAGTATTGTCATGTATAATCTTGTCCAGTTTGCCTTGCTCTTTGAGTGTTTCATTTTCATTTTTGATATGCCGATTCAAAAGCTCAAGCTCAAAAATCTCCTGTTTTAATGACTGAACCAAATCATCCTGCAATGTATGAGGCTGAATAGAAGAGGTACTTGGGCCTGTGGCTGCCTTCTCCAGGGATTCTATATAGTCATAGACCTCCTGCTGTTTGGGGTCTAATTCCGGTGTCTTTTTCAATGGGCTGTCCCCAAAGTGTTGCAAAGGAGAATTATGTTCAAAATTTGGCTGAGGAGAACTTTCATCAATATTTTGCTGAGAATAAGATGGAGTACGCTCATTGTCTGATTGGGAGTGAAAGGAGTCAGGTTCACTAACTGACTGAAATGGACTATGGTCAGTTGGAGACTGTTCAGATGTCTCCTCACCCAAATCAATGAAATGAGGACATTTAATTTGTGTTTTTCTCAGTTTTCCCTTAAGCCTGCTGCTTCTCCTCACATGCTGTGGTACACTACCCTTTTGTTCTTGTTTTCCTGTTTTTGCCTTCTTGGATAGAGATGATTGTTTTTGAAGAAAAATTAATCTTTCAGATAGAATTTGGTGATCTTCTTCTTCTTCAGAAGAAGTTTTATGGACAGCCTCAATAATTTCTTTCCCTTTTGGTATTATTGGCTTCTTAGTTTTGATTTCCTTCTTCTTCCTTTTTACCAATCTCTCTTCCCTATCAGTTTTCTTCATAGTAGTAGTAGAAGTATCTTGGATTTCATCTACTGTTCTTTTCCTTCTACTTATTTTTGCTGTGCTAGCTGCGGGAATTTCCTGTGTAGGAACAACTTGGGTTTCAACATTCATTTTCTTTCTTCTACTCCTTCTAATTGGATTACCTTCAGGAATTTCCTGAGGTTCTTCAAAGAAGTTTCTAACTGGGAATTGTTCCCATGTATCTTCTCTTTCCTTTAGCTCCTTTTCAATCAGAATTTTTATAAGCCCATGGTGATATAAATGAGGCTCTACATCTCCTAGGTGTTTTTGCACAGTCACAGCCATTTTCTTCAAGCTATTGAATAGGAAGTAAGGAAGATTGAGAGTTTGGTTTTCAAGAAAATTCATCAATAGCCTAGTATGATACATGTACATAGAGCCAAAGCGGCCTTCACATGTGATAAATTTCTGAACAATGAGTAATAAAGTGGCCCATTCATCTTTCATTGCATGCACAGGGATTCCTCTTTTGAAAACAGTGATATCCATACCTTGATTTCGGAGGATTGTTCTCCATGCCTCATCACTGATACTTTTATTTTTGAACCAGCGTTCTCCTTCCTGAAGAAGCTCTGTGGCTGCTGCTATTGATTCTTCATTAACCAAAAACTTGAGGTCTCCCACTTCTGCTTCCGAGCCATCAAATGATCTTGCAAACGCTTTGGTAACTTCTCTGTGGTAACCCCTGAATTTCTGAATAAAACGCAGCCATTTAGCTTTCCTCAACATCTCTTTTGCTTGTAGAAATCCCTCTATAAACTTCGGTCCTTCCGGCTCTGCCCTTAATAATTTTCCCATTTTACTTCTCTGTGCTTCACAGGCTTGCCTCTGTGAGGGTTTTAAGTGGAAATGGAATGATGGAATACACAGAATCTAGCACAATACTGTGGGGATGTTATCACAAAACGGAAATGAGCACCATAAACAGAATGGAATAAGATTGTGGGTGGATATACGGGAATGAGAGTGAGCAAAAGGAACGGAATGGAGTGAAACAGGGAGTGAGAATGAGTAGCGTGGGGTTTTGTAAACACGACAGAGACACGATAAAGAGGTTAACAAAGTATAATGCATTCGGCCGCATTTTGAATTTTGGTGGCTGTGTAATAAATATAAACACGTTTCAATCAATGATTATGAAGTTATGCGGCTTGTAAGAGTCCTTTTTCAACTCAAATACGTATCATTATCTACGGTGGAATATTTGAACATAAGTGAGAGTCGGAATTTCAATGATGAAACCGTTGGTGAATAAATGCAAGAGGATAACATAGAGATCGTGGAAGGTTACGGGACTGTCAATATAATCATTGCGCGTTATGGGTAGAGCTCATAGTTTAAAATTACATAAAAATGTGTTTTTCGATACTATTTGAAATAAAATTTATTCATACCTTTGGAATCCTTGCTTTTGCCTTTGGTCTTCAACTGATTGATCTTCATTAGTGTCTTGAATGTTCCATTGATCCTCTCTCCTGCATTTTATTTCATAATTTATGAAAATAACAACTAACTGTACATTCTTTTTGAAAACAGAGTAGTAGCTGCGGAATCTGCTTCTAGCTGCGGAAACTGGAGTCAGCTGCGGAAACAGATGTCAGCTGCGGAAACTGACACAGCTATTACTTGGCTGAAATAGAAATGAACAAATGACAAATGACCCGGTGGAAATGGTCATAAAAATATTTTTATTGATGGAATGGATGAAATGAAGTGAAATGAAATGAAATGAAATGAAATGGAGTGAGTGGTGAGATGAAATGAAATGAAAGACAGATTTTTTTTTTTGGAAAATATAGAGTGTCAGGTGTCCCTGATTTTCACCCCATATTTTCTGTATAAGACTGCCAATCAATGATTGGTTTTCAGGCTTATACCATTTTTTCTTTTTTCTTTTCCTTTTTTTTTTTCTTTTTTTTTCTTTTTTCTTTTTTAACTTGAAAAACAAAAGCTAGCTTGGTAGAGAAGAAGGATTCTTCTGTACCAGCCTGATTGCAGAATTTTCTTGAAACAACTTGACAAAATCCTCTTTAGAGAGTGGCTTATGATAAACTTTCAATCTATGGCCATTCACTATAAGAGGAGTTTGAAACTCATCAATGGTCTTGATTCTTACCGCTCCATTGTTAAAGATCTTGTCAATCTCATATGGCCCAAGCCAATGAGTCTGAAATTTCCCTTGAAAATCTTTAAACTTGGAGTCAAATAACAATGCCCAATCTCCTTCTTGAAACTTCTTCTCTTTGATATATTTGTCATGCCATTTAGTTCTTTGATATTGAACTAGATCAGTTCTTAGAATTCCTTCTTGTCTGATCTCATCTAGCTCATTCAACTGCTCCATTCTATGCTTTTGGGCTTCTGATAAGTCCATCCCCAACTGAACTGCTATCTTGAAGGTCTTGACTTGGAACTCAATGGGGAGCAAGACTTCTTTCCCATAAACAAGTTCATAGGAAGAATGTCCTGTTGTATTCCTCCATGTAGTTCTGTAGGCCCACAAGGCTTCTGGAAGCCTTTCTGCCCAATCTCTTCTATGTAGATGAACAGTTTTGGTGATGATACTTTCAAGAACTTTGTTTGTGGACTCCACTTGACCATTTGCTTGTGGATGGTAGGGAGTAGATCTTCTGTGCTTGATTTTGTATTATTCCACCAACTTCTCCGCCAAATTTGATGTGAATTGGCTCCCCTGATCTGTTACAATTTCTCTTGGAACACCAAAGCGAGTAAAAATATCCTCATAAAGAAAATGAACAACTGAATTTTCAGTAGCAGACACTAATGCTTTAGCTTCTACCCATTTAGTAACATAATCGGTGCAAACCAATATATACTTCTTTTGCTTCGATGGTGGATTAATTGGTCCAATGAAATCTAATGCCCATTTTTCAAAGGGTTCAATGAGTACCTGTGTTTGCAATGGCATTTCATTTGAAAGGGTAGGTTTCCCTACTCTTTGGCAGCTATCACACCTTTTGACATATTATTTTGCATCTTTGAAGAGAGAAGGCCAATAATATCCCAAGGAAAGGATTTTATAGGCCGTCCTTTTGTCCGCAAAGTGTCCGCCGCATGGTTCATCATGACATGCCTTAAGAATATCGGGCATTTCATCTTCCCTGACACATCTTCTGATCACAAGATCTGGCCCTGTTTTAAACAATTCGTTAGAAATCCATGAATATCTTGAACTCTCCTGAATAATTTTTCGTTTTCTCTTGGAAATAAATGTGAAGGTAGTTTCCCTGTAACCAAATAGTTAGCAATATCTGCATACCAAGGGGTCTTAATAGTTACTGCAAACAAATATTCATCGGGAAACTTATCTTCTACAGGAGAATCTTCTTTAGTATTTTGAATTCTAGACAAGAAATCAGCTACTGTATTCTGTTTTCCTGGTCTATCCAACACAGTAATATTGAATTCTTGCAAAAGTAAAAGCCATCTTGTCACTCTGCCATTAGTACCAGGTTTGTTCATTAAATATCTAATTGCAGAATGGTCAGTATGAATAAAAGTTTCATAGCCTGTTATGTAATGTCTAAACTTATTAATTGCATGAACAACAGCTAAGAACTCTTTTTCAGTCACAGTATAATTCAACTCTGTGGGAGTCAAATTTTCACTGGTGTAATAAATGGCATAAGGAATTAAATCTTTTTGACCCAACACAGCTCCAAGAGCTGTATCTGAAGCATCTGTAGAAATATGGAAAGGAAGTTTCCAATTTGGTCCTCTCAAGATAGGTGCTTCAGATATTCTTGTTTTCAAAGTTTTAAAAGCTGATTGACAATCAGGATCCCATTTAAATTCACAGTCTTTTGTAAGCAATTTGAAGAGTGGAGATGCTATTTTAGTGAAGTTTTCTATAAATATTCTATAGTAACCAGTAAATCCTAAAAAACTTCTAACATCTCTTTGACAATTTGGAATAGGCAACTTGGAGATGACTTCAACTTTTGATCTATCAACCTTAATCCCATCTCCTGAAATATGATTTCCTAAAACAATCCCTTCAGTAAACATCATAAAGCATTTTTCATGGCTTAATGAAAGGTTTGTTTCTTTACATCTTATGAAAACTTTTTCCAAATTTTCTAGTGCCTCTTCAAATGAATTACCATAAACTGTAAAATCATCCATATAAACCTCTACACAATCATGGATTAGATCAGAAAAAATTCCTAGTACTGCTCTTTGGAATGTTGTTGGTGCATTACATAACCCAAAAGGAAGCACTCGGTAGGCAAAATTTCCCCATGGACAAGTAAATGTGGTCTTATCTTGGTCTTCAGGTGCTACCTGAATTTGATTATAGCCACTAAAACCATCCAAAAATGAAAAGTACTTTTTACCTACTAATGTATCTAATACCTGATCAATAAAAGGAAAAGGAAAGTGATCCTTCAAGGTTGCTTTGTTCAATTCCCTGTAATCAATGCATACTCTCCATTTACCATTCTTTTTAGGTACTATAACCAAAGGAGAAACCCATCGGCTATCTGAAATTGGATAAATGAAGTTTACATTGAGAAGTTTTTGAGCTCTTCTTTCACTATCTCCATAAGATTTGGATTCATCCTTCTTTGAGGTTGTCTGATTGGTCTACTGTTTTCCTCAATATAGATATGATGGATGCAAGTCTTAGGATCAATACCTTTCATGTCAGTATACTCCCATGCAAATGCGGTAGAATGTTTTTGCAAGATTTTGGTTAGTTCTTCTTGTTGTGACTTTTCCAAATGTTTGTTGATATTCAATGTTTTTCCTGGAAAAATCTCAATAGTAGAACTAACAAACTCTTCCATAGAGTAAAGAGACATTTGTCTTGATGATAAATATTCTATGTCAGATTCCAACTGAAATTGTGTGGGGTCATATTCTGAAGATATTTCAAAATTTTCTAATGTGTTCGGAATTTGACTATCCTCACTGATTTCAGAAATGGTAAAGACAGGTTGTATAGTGTTCTCATCATCGACCCATTCATTGTCTCCTATTTCTGTAATTGCTCTTGCGGGAGGATACAAATTGAATTTCTTTGTCGAATTACCATTAGAAATGTACATGTCTCCAGATCTACAACTAATAAAAGCATCAGCTGTGGCCAGCCAAGGTCTTGCTAAGATAATTGGATGTCCTCCTAGATTACTTTTGGGAGTCAAAATCATAAAGTCTACTGGATATTCCCAAGAATCTAAGGAGACTGAAATATCTTCTAATACACCATCTGGTTTAATAACCGATCGATCTGCAAGTTGCAATAAAGTAGGTGTAAAAGAAGGTTAGGAAGTTTTAACTGTTCCATAGTCTGTCTACTCATAATGTTGATAGCAGCCCCTAAGTCAATCAATGTGTTTGGAATTTCTATCCCATTTATATGTGTCTTGACAACTGGACTTCCTGGATCTACATACTTCTGCATGGTAATTTTTCCCATCATAATATCTGCAATCTTTCCTACCAGGTGGATTCTTCTTGTGTCCTTTAGCTTTCTTCCTGGTCTTTTGAAACTCAACTCCTTTATGGTTTTTTCTAGAATAGGAATTTCTCGAATGGCTTGTAGCAATGGAATCTTGATACAAACATTCTTCAATTCATCTAGAAAGTCATAGTTAGGCAACAAGATTTGTTTTTCCACCCCCTTGTCAATTTGTAGTCTTTCCGGAAAAGGAGGTGTAGATGAAGATACAGGTTGCTCAACTATAGGAGTTGTGGATGTTAGCTTTTCTTTTTCTTTTTGAATTTTTGAATTTTGAAGAGATTCTTCCTCAGAACCCTTATTGACTTGAAGAGAGTCCTCTTCAGAGGTATCTTGCTCTTGAATGTCTATATAAGGTTTTTCTAAAACTCTACCAGATCTGAGTTGTACATCGTTGAGAGGAACAATCATATAGGTAGGAAATTGTTGTCCTTCTACCATATAAGTAGTTTGAGGATTCTTATTGTTAGGATTTGGCAATGGCTGAGCTGGAAGTTGATTTTTCTTCTGTTGATATGGGAGCATGAGTTGAGGATTTGTATTTTGTTGAGAAGGTTTTTGTTGTGGAAATGGCAATGAAAGTTGTGGATTTGGGCTTGGAAGTTGTGGAGCTTGTTGATTTTGAAAAGATGGAGGATATTGATAAAATTGAGCAAATCTCCCATAAGGATTTTGCATCCCTTATACCCATGGCTGATATGAATTTTGATGTTGGGGCCAAGGTTGTTGCCAAGGATTCCAATTTGGTGGGGTTTGAAAATTCATAGGGTTGTTAAACCCTTGAGATTGTTGTCCCTGCCAAGGTCTCCTTGCGACAAAACAGAGAGATTCTACTGAATTTGGATCTTCTTGAAAAACAGCTTTGAGTCCAGGGATTGAAGGAGAATCCTTGATCTCATGATTTTCTGAGCAAATCATACATGTTTCTACAACTTTTGCATCCAAGGGACATTCCCTTAAAGCATGTTTCTTTCTACATTTCGGACAAAAGATGGCTAAAGCATCTGTTTCTGCTTTCTGCTTGTTTTGGATTTTAAGGGTGTCTAGTTGTTCACTAAGACTCCCTCAGATATCAGTTTTAAACTCATCAAGCATATTACCAATCTCTGCCCTACTTACTGATCCAGTTGCAGATTTGTTAGCCCTAATAAGAGAAGAATCCCTAGGCCCTTTTCCAGTTTTTTATTTTCCCCTTGAGAGATGGATACATAGTTCTGTTATATCATGAAATGGAAGTTGAGAAATGTCTCCTTTCCCCATCATGTTTAAAATGTCTATCCATTCATCTCTAATGGCTTTTAATAGGAGGGCTTTCAAGGTTTCATTATCTAAGTTGCTCCTCTTTGCTCTTTTCAAGTTGTATTGAAATCTTTCAATTAAGTCTTCCAAATTTTCATCTTCTTTTTGCATCATTTTGAATACCTCATCCTTGTGATTGGTGGGCATACAATAATCCAATTATCTATCCAAAAATGTTTGTTTCATATCATTCCAAGTCCTGATAGATTGAGTGGCTAATCCCATGAACCATTTCAAAGCAGATCCCTTCAATGTTGAAGGAAACAGTTTGAGTTTTTGAGAATCTTCCATATAGTCATAAGTTCGGCACACTACTTCAAACTCAAACAGAAATGTTTCAGGATCCTCACTTCGTAATCCATAAAAGTTAGGAAGAACAGAGGGTGAGATATTTTTCATTGTTGCATGAGTTTCCTCATCAACTATAGGGAATCCAAGAAAATTGTCCCTATTTCTACCGTTATTTCCTTCACCATTGTTATCTTCATTATCTCCTCCTCCTCTACCTCCACCTCTATTTATTACTTCCTCTACCATGATAGTTTCTTTAGAGTCCTTATAGTCCTCTAGTTCTTCTACCAAGGAAGGATGAGAGAAAGTCTCTTTGTTTTCTAAGTGGTTTTTAGTAGGTGGTATAGGAGAATCCTCTAATTCAGCTGTTCTTTGACTTCCAAAAATATTAAGGCTAGGGGTAGATGGTGGTGAATCTGGTCTATGCCTTGAAGAAGATGGAGTTGTGAAAATCGAACTCTTGGCTTTAGCTATAAACCTTCCCCTAGAATCTCTTGCTCTATGCATGTCATTTTTTTTTTTTAATTTTTTTTTTTAAAAGTTAGGCTAATAATTCTCTTTCTGATCTTCCAGGTCACACTAGGTGCAAGAAGAGAGCATACTTAAGAAATTACTAAACCAATAACTCTCTTTTCTGATCCTCCAGATCACACTAGGTGCAAGAGGAGAGCATACTTCAAGAAGTTATCAAGTTTTCCCTTCTTTTATGATTTTGTGTTTTTTTTTTTTTTTTTTAAGAAATTGGCTACCTAGTTACACTTCCCCGGCAACGGCGCAAAAATGTTTGGTCAATTTAGTGTGTCCTAAATTGCTGCATTTAATTTTCAATCCGGGAATCGTAAGCTGATGAAGTGCGGCGCACTATATGTGCAAGATAACCTATTTCTTAACTTTTTGTCGTTTTTGGTCTTTCTAAGGTGAAATGGAAATTCTAAAGTGAAAAGCAAGCTTGGTTATATTTGTTCAAGGAAGTGATTTCCCCTGTAATGATTTACCAATCTTGAAACTTTAAAAGCAAATTGAAATTGACAATGACAAGACTTGAAAGAAAGTAAAAGTGTACTGCTGAAATGAAAAGGCGCTGCTAATCTAATGAATCAAAACATGAAACTAGTGAACATGAAAACTAAACTATTCTTGCTGCCAACTGAACACAAAAGAAACTACGCTTATGGAAATTCAAAATTGCAATGAAATAAATCTAAATCAGATTACATCAATTCATTTTCTGACCCTTCATCATTAGACCAGCTATGACTTGCGGAAGTAATCATAAACAACGTGTGTAACTGATATTTAATTTGCAGAAAGTAAACTAATACTAAACCATACACACATGATTCAATCCCTCGCCATCAGTCCAGCTGTGGCTTTCGGAGGCAACTGAAGATGTCATACATGATTTAATATATCTAAATTTGTGATGTATACAAGCTCACACATACATTTACACCATTTTTTGGTCATCTAACCTTTTATCATTAGATGGACCCAAGTACACCATGTAAGACCAGTTTTACCCCAAGTAAAACTGCTTTCACTATGTTAATTAAGAAACCCCAAAAGGAATAATTAATTAAACCATAATTTAATTATTATTCCCAGTCATGTTTAACCCAAAAACAAAGAAATTAATGAGATAAACCCATAGTTATATTATTATTTTCTAGGAATAATTATTTAAATAATATTCCTTGTTAAATATGACCAAATCAACCACCATTAATTAAATAAATCATTATTTATTTGATTATATCCCAACCACTTCCTTAAAAAGATAAATAAATCATTTATTTATTTATTCTTCACTAATTAAGGGATTTGACCCAAGTCAAAACACCCTTTCCCTCCAACAAATAATAATAAAATATTCCATAGAGGTGGATCTAGATTTGATTAACATTATTTTAATCATGCACCAAGATCTAGAATGACCCAATATTTTGTTATAAATAGGAGGGTTTTCCCCATCATTCTTCACATTTTGTTGCCTATTAGATCACTCTGGATCTATACACTTGGTCTCATTTCTACCATTTTGCTCCCATTGAGCTCTATCTTCTACATTGGGTTTTCTACATCTACAAGAGAGAGAAAGCTTAGATCTGAAGTGTTGAGGACTACAAAGAACCCATCCCATTGAGGAGATCTGGATACACCTTCTTGTTTCCTCCCAGGTGCCCTGTAATATAAAAATTCATTCAAAAATCGTGTTCTTGTCTTGTCTATTGGATGCATGGAGCAAACTCTTTATTTTTCTGCTTAATGTCTTTCCCTTTATAGATCTGTTTGTTGCAGCATTTTAACTACTAATTGCAGATCTGAAGATGTTTTGCAGCCTCTATTGTTGTTAGGGCTATTAGTTATGCGTAGCTAAAGTGGTTCTTTTTCGTACGCTTCGACAAAGAATTCATACTAACAAATGACGACTCCACACGGGTTTTAAATTACGACCGCTGTCGTTTTTCATATTCCTGCATATCCAGCTACTTCAGGCCCTAGGGCTTCTTTTCAGCTGCTTAGTTTTCCTCTTTTTATGTCATTTTTCTCACATAAAAACCTAAAAACTTAAAATTTCTAACTTCCGTGTGTTTCTGGCCCTATTGCGCAGGTAAGCGACACCAGCCGCAACTGAGACGGCAACTTTTCTGAAAATCTGCCGCCGAGACAACCGGAATGGGGGGTCGCACTTTTTGGCCCATAAACTGTGACCTGGACCTCAGTCTTTTCGACTGTTTTGCGACCTCAACTCGAGATCGGGTCGAAGCTGAGCACGACTTTCGACTGTTTTACGCAATTTTTGCGGGTTCTGGCGCGGCTTACGCCGGTCTTCCGGCCTGTCTCGGCGCCTTGACGACTATGCCGTGCTGTTTTTACTCATCTAAGTGGGAACCCGGCCCCTTAGGGCTTTAGTACCCTCCACTTTTTGTGGAAGAGTTTCAGCTGTTTCAGCCGTCGGTTTCAGAGCTTCAGCCCTTTCTTTTTCCAGATCTGTGACCTCACTTCCAGATCCATCGAAATCAGCCTTTTTTCCTTTCAAATCACCTCTTGTCGTTTTGTTTGGACCTCCTCTAAAGGCCTCTGCCTTGCCCCCCCCCGGTTTTTTGCTGATTTCCCTTTTTCCAGCCACCTTGCCTCTGTCTCTTGGCTATGATCTGCACCCCTTATCTGCAGCTTTATCCTCCGGATCTCTGTCCCCTTTGACCCTAGATCTGTCGAGCTTCCTTTGTGTGTGTTTCCATAGTTTTTCCCTTTCTTTTCAGCATAGTTGTGAGAGACCCACCTTCTTGGGTTAGATAGATGCATACGTAGCTGTTATTTCTCTGTTATTTTAGCATTTTATTCTGTTCTCTGTAGGTTTATTTTCAGCTACGCAGCACACTTTTTCTTTCTCTCAACAACGGAAAGGGTTTAAAAATTAAAATTAACACACGCCACACACTGACCCTAAGTGAAGAAGCGCCTGGTTAACACCGCCTGGCAAAGACTCTAAAATCAATTGTCACTGCACCTTATCTGCCCTTGACCTTCCTTGATTTTGTCCCTTTCTGCCCTTGTCGGTTTCCTTCTTCCTGTCATCATTGCGCCCCCAAGGCGCCGTTTTCGGAGACTTCTTGGCCTTCACCCTCAGTTTCCGGTTGATCGACCTGCTCCGCACCGCCGTCGTCGAGCCAGTCCACCTTCGAGTCCACACTCCGACTCCTCTCCTGATTCATCGGGTCCCCTTTCTCCTTCTGGTTCTCCCCCTGTTACCTTCACCATGTCTGGATCAGGGCCTAACGCTAGCGGTTCTCCCGGCCCCAATGCCGGCCCTACTTCTAGCGGAACCGTCACAACCACTACCCCGGCCACCCCTGTGCTGCCGTACATTGCAGGCCTCAGCCTCCCCGATTTCCATCAGTTGATTAATGATCCCATTCACCACAATGCTACCTGGCCCGCTATGCCCACCAAGCTGCCCTCTGATATCCCTAAGTTCGGGGGCCTTAATGGAGAAGATCCAACCAATCACGTCCGGTCTTTCCACATGTGGTGTTCCTCCAACTCCATTACCGATGACTCCATCCGTCTTCGTTTGTTCCAACGCACGCTTACCGGCGAAGCTTCTAAATGGTATGTCGAACATGCCACTTCCTCCCATACCACGTTCGAGACTCTTGCCCAAGCCTTCTTGTCGTACTTCCAGCTCCCTCTCCGATACGACGCTGGTACGGAGCTCTTGACTTCATTTAAGCAATCCTCTTCCACACGCCTTTCTGCCCATGTTCAGGAATGGCGACGAAGACGGAGCTTATGTCGAGCCCCTCTCTTTGAAGATCGGGTTTACATGGACTGGTTCCTTCGCACCCTCCCGTCTCCCATCGGCAAAGATGTCGCCTCTCACTTTCCTCAATCTGAAGAAGCCGCCCTCCAAATAGCTTTAAAATATGACCCGATCTACGCTCAATCTGGTTATGTTTATACAGATTCTCCTGACATTCCAGGGCCGATGGCGCTACGCAGCCCGGGGGCATCCTCATTCCTTGAAACTGTTTGGATCTCTTTTTCCACCCATCTGCTCACCCTCACAACATGACATGGTCTCCCTCAGGGAGGGGCCAGCACCTCAAGCACTCTTCCCCCTCCCGGCAACATGTATCCAGGATACGGCATGCCTCCTCCTTTTGCCCAACCTCCTGCTTACCTCAATGTCGCCCAAACCAACCCTTACTTTTATCCACAGCACACAAAATTCTGAGGATGGGTTACTATTGGCCCTCATTATTCAAGGATGCAAATAAATATGTAAGGGCTTGTGACAGCTGCCAGAGAATGGGTCAACCCAATCATAGAGACCAAATGCCATTAAACCCCCAGGTAGTTTCTGAACCATTTGAAAGATGGGCCTTGGATTTTATAGGACCCATTAACCCTCCATCCAATCAAAGAACTTATATCTTAGTTTGTACAGACTATATGACTAAATGGGTGGAGGCCAAAGCACTTATTAGAGCCAATGAAGAGGTTGTTCTAGCTTTCTTATTTGAAGACATCTTTACTAGATTTGGAATTCCTAGAGAGCTAGTTACTGATGGAGGACCTCCATTCAATTCTCATGGTTTTAAATCTACCCTTCACAAATATCATATTCAACATAGAATGACTACACCATACCACCCCCAGGCCAATGGGCAGGTGGAAAGTACAAATAAAGTTTTAGAAGCCATTCTAACTAAAACAGTGAAGGACAACTGGAAGGATTGGTCCCAAAGGCTCCCTGAGGCATTATGGGCTTACAGAACTACTTGGAGAAACACTACAGGTTTTTCTCCCTATGAATTGGTTTATGGTAAAAATTTTGTTTTTCCTGTGGAATTTGAGATTAAAACTTTAAGAACTGCTTTAGCTGTTAATCTTGATTTGACTGATGTGCAGACAGCTAGGTTGCAGCAGCTTCTGGAGTTGGATGAAAAGAGATTAGATGCCATCCATCAAACAACCATGATACAACAACAAAGGATGAAGTGGCATGACAAAATTATCAAACACAAGCAGTTCCAAAAAGGCAATTGGGCCTTGTTGTATGACTCTCGGTTTGAAAATTTTCAGGGTAAGCTTCGTACATGCTGGCTTGGACCATATGAAGTAGATGTTGTTTTTCCAAATGGAACGGTAAGACTATTAACAATTGATGATGCTAAAACACCTCTACTAGTCAATGGCCATAGGCTCCGTCTATATCAGCGCCCTGTTTCTAAAGAGGATTTCAAGACTGCTTGCATGACTGATATTCATTATCTTTTTCTAGGGGAGTCCTCTGCTCCTCACAACATTTAATTTTCTGCACTGTTTTTTTAGTATTAGATTAGATTTATTACTAATAATCCCTGTCAAGGATTGGCATATTACAATGGAATTTTGCAGATTCTGGAAAAGCTCATTAAGGAGGACAGATTCATCATGAGAAGATCTGAAGCTTCAATCACAGAAGCTTGTTCCCATCATTTTACCCCATTTCCTAGTAATATCCCTTCATCCCCATTCCTACATTATTCCCATTTTTCCATTTTACCCACTCCTGCCATCCTTGAAATATCTTCCTTCAGTTAGTATTTCCCATCCCTTACTGCTGAAACTATCCCTTATCAAATACCTTCCCTACTTCTTACAGATCCAAGTCATTTATCCTATTTCTCTTATTTTTCCCGTTGCTGAAACACCAGTTTCAGCAACGTATCGTTCATTTTCCTGTTGCTGAAACACCAGTTTCAGCAACCTGTTATCTTTAAAAGCATCATTTCTCTTCACTGTTATATAAGCTTTTTGGTTCTCCACGTTCATACTTCAGATCCTTTGGGTGAAAAATTATTCAGCACTGACCAGATCCGATTATACTCCTGTTCTAAATTTCAGAGAAATCTACAGATTCTTCCATGTGTACTAAGCCATTTTGAAGCATTCGACACTTCGAATTATTAAACCAAAGGTGAAAATGTAAGGTATGAGGTTTTAATGTAATTCAGTTAAATTATATTAAAGAGAGGATTTCATTCATAATGATTACAAATCTTTACACGCCCAATCATCATTACACCATACGTAGGGGGGGGATTTCAAAAATTGAACAATCATTTCGCATTAACCAATCCTCTGTCCCTTGTCATATCCACTTCCGCCGTCATTTAGACCTTGCAGCCTCTGTTGCAACAACTAGCGCGATCAGAGTTTGTGTTTACTGTCTTCTGTGCCTCTGCGTATAGCTCAAAGCTACAGCCATGGGAGGGTCGGCCATCAGACACGAGCCCGGCTCCATAAATCTTCTTCAATTGTTTCCCGAAGCCTATCAAATTTTCCAACAAGCGGGATGGACAGTATATTTTGAAAGGTTGGGTGAATTTGACCAGGAACAAGTCTTAGAGTTTGCACAAAACCTTCAAGGCGATTTTTCAGTGGTTCAAGGGGTTCGCATTTCAGTAACAGAAGAGGACATAGTTCAGGTATCAGGGTTGCCAACTATTGGTACTCGCTGGTTCAGCAGAAAGCAGGTTATTCTCAATGCGCAGCAAGATTTTCTTCGTCCAGATGAGCCAGTCGAACTCAAAGGCCGCGGGGTTAGTCTGCACTCACTTCCTCAACCATGGCCATCGGTGGCAGAGTTCATCAAGCACTACTTAACGTGTGAAGGGCGTTACCAGGTAGTGTACAATCACGATTTTGTTTTGATGAATCATTTGAGAAATGGACGACTGATTAATATCCCCTATTATCTGCTTGGATGTATTAGAAACATGTCTTATTATTGTAGACGATCTAAATTCCCAATGTTATCCCTCACCCACCACCGTTTATGCCAGTTGTTGATACAGAGGGGTTTTGCTCAGCAAAATCCCCCTCTGCATGACCCACTCCCTATTCCCCAGCTGCCTGAAATTCCTCAACAGGCTCAAACGTCCCAACAACCCGAAAGTTCCCAGGATACTCCTGAAATTCCTTATGAAGGACAAAGGGACGATATTCCATATTCCCCAGTTGACCCAACCCCGAGCTCGTCCCACGTAGCAGAGTCAACTGTCCCCACTATTCTGTCCCTAGTGACGACTCTCTAACACCCCCATCCCCACCCACTTATAAAAAGAAAAGAACCCCAACAGTCTCAGTCTCCAAATGACGGACAAGGGCTAAATTTCAAATTCTCACTTCTTCTGAAAGCCCTTCCCCCAAAGAAGAATCCTCTCCCTCAAAGAAAAGGAAAGGCAGCGACTTTGCTGCCTTCCTACCAAAAAGAAAAATGAATATGACTGTTGAGACAGGACTCACCTCCATTTCCCCTGACCCTGCCACTATTCTGTTAAAACTCCAATCTTCATCCCCATTTCAAACCTCCCAACCCGTCTCGTCCGGTGGCACTGCCACACAAGAACCAGTGCCCCGGGATAATACGACATTGTTTATGGCTCAAACAGTGACTGTCACACAAGAACCAGTCACTTACCCAGAGGCTGAAACACAAGAACCAGCCAATGTGGTACAAAAATACACCAAGCATGATGATAGTGGGAGACCAGCTGTAGCTGTCCCAGAAGAACCAGCTACGGCTGTGCAACAGCGGACTACCCCAGCAGAATCAACCAGCGTACAGGGTTTACATACTATGACATCTTTATTGGAGGAGAATGAATTCTTGAAGTCTGAACTGGAAGCCTACAAGAATGAATTAACCATGGCACGAGAAGCTTTTGATAGAGAACTGAATCTCTATATGTTAGCACACACAGCCTCAATGCAAAATAACGAGCCATGTAAGGAATACATGTGCCATGAGTGTGGTAATATTTACCAGCAGGCAGGCTACAAATTAGTTAAAGTTCAAATATCTGAGGCATCTACATCAGCTGGAATAAAAGAGGGATGCCCTACTGCTCCACAAGAACCAGTAGGGCTCTCCATAAAGGAAGAAAAAGAAACTAAACCTCGGACATCTCGCCCTGTGCTAGTTAATGCAGCCACTCAGACAGAAGCACCACCGCAGATATCTCGCCCTAAGTTAGTCAGTGTTGCCATTCAAACAACGTCCCAACCCAGTACTTCTAATGCTAGCACACAGACCCGACCATGGAATCAATTGGAACTGATGAACAAATGGAAGAAACAATATGTTGAAGAACAAGATACAATACTACAGCAGCATAAGCTAGCATGGCAGAATCACGTATATGCCAACTGGGACAGTTGGGAACAGATGATGCAACAGCTCAAGGACTCCAAAAAGGAAGTCAAGGAATCTAAGGAAAAGATGGCCTTGATGTTTTCATTAGTACAGAAGTTGATGGCTACCCACAAACCCTCTGTAAACTACTCTCTCTTTCTTTCTGAACGATTAGTTTATTTTCAATTAAAAGCAATAAAAGATGGCAGACCGTATGAGTTAATTACTTCAGAGAAATTTGTTGAGACTTTTAAAGAGGCCCCCGAGAGTGACCAGCATTTGCTGTGCGAACTCTACCTTCATAATGAGGCCATTCCCGACAATAGAAGAGTTAATCTTATTCCAATTGCAGGAGATATACAAATAAGGGCATTTGTTTCATTTTTTTCTAACCAGCTCACTTGGCAAACTGCGTTCACTGCAAGCAGTCATAATGAGGAGAATAAACTCCTGTGGATCAGACCAGAACCTTTAAGCACAGCCATGTTCATAGCACAATATCATAAATTCTTACAGAAGCCAGGAATGCATAGGCATATACAACAATTACAGGCTTCAACACTTTTTAAGTGTCAACAGCAAATTAGAGTAAAGGGTACTGCTGCATTGAAGGCCAATATTATGTTTTGGCAGCAGTCATGTAAAGAAAGACAGGATTATCACCCTTTTAACCCTCACAATCTTCAAGCTGCATTATCCAGGGTTCCTAATTACATTGGTTGCATTCAACATTGTGGAGTAAACTGGATTGGGTATCATTTTCATTTTCCAATTTTATGGCTGCCTTCAAAGAAATATCAGTGTCATTACCAGTTGACTGACAGAGATGAAGCCTTGGCATGGCAACACTTGCAGAACAACAGAGGATTCAAAGCTCCTACAGATGCCACCTTCTCCAGCTACTGCTTGAGTAATTTGCATGCTCAGTCCCAGTACTCAGACTCTGATTCAGACTAGGGGTTGCCTGAGGACATGCAACATTTTTAGCTGGGGGGGATGTTAGGACTCCACTATGTATCATTTTTGCTATATACTTTGACACCATTTTACTTTTATAACCATGATTAGAAAGGATTCTATTATCACTTTCATATACTTTATCCCAAGGTATATAAAATCCTCTTCTTTATTATATGTTTAATCTGTTTTACATTTAATTCCATAATACTCTTATATTTTATCATTAATTGAAGTGCATCGTTGCTAACATAAGTCCAAAGATCGCAGATAAGTTATATGCGTTGCTAGGAATAAGCGGTCGTTGCTGAAACAGCTGACTCAGTTGCTGAAATAGCCGTCAAGCACGCAAATTCCATCATGCGTAATTTGCGATTCTGGAAGAACCTTTTGTGGAATAGTAGTAACAGCATGAAGACACGGTTACCTGGATTATCCTAAAGATAGCATTCTTGTTATCTCTGTTGTAACAGTATCTGTTTTTGGAAGAACAGAATAGTCCCGTTTTGAGAAAGAGACACAGATTTGGGATAACGTAGATTTGCTCTCATGTAAATTGTAAAAGATGTCTCCTCTTTAAAAAGAGGAGACATCATCATTAGTAGAGAGTTCATTTTTGTAAAGTTACAGGAGAACAGTGTGTGAGAACTGGAGCTAGACTCCATCTGTAATGTACCATTTACTTTGACAGATGAATAAATTCTTCTTTTGAGCGTTCCAATTTAATTCTTTCCCCCGGGGAATCTTGTGAGAGGGAAAGGGCCCGCCTTCCTCACAAGATTCACCCTTTGGTTCCTGTAATTTGTTTAATTCTTTATGTTGTTTGCACTTCACTTTAATTCTGTTGTTGGACACTAGTTACACAGTTTAGTAATACTTTGTTTCTTTAGCGCTGCATGTATTGAATGCATTCACTCTTGGAAGTTGAGAAATCCATTTCTATTGATTGTATGAATGTATGATGTTGGGAAGCAGGTGCTGAAGATTCCTGTATAAGGGAATAGGGTCCTGCTCCCATTAATTACCTTCCTTTTTCTGCAGTGTGATTAGAAACAAGAGAACAAGTGCTGAAGGTTCCTGTTCATGGGAATAGGGTCTTGGTCTCTTGAGGTTACCTTTCCTACAGTGTGATTAAGTGTCAGGAAGTAGGTGCTGAAGTTCCTAACTAAGGAATAGGGTCCTGTTCCTGCTATGGTTGATTGATTTCTTTTCTTGCAGATTGGTTTCCCTTTGTTTGGATTTTAACTGCAACATAGAAATTATTTCTGCTATAACTTAAGTGACTTCAGCTTTGATTAAACAGAGTGTGAATAAGTAGATTTGTGTGATTGATAATTGTGTGACTTTTTACTACAACATTGTTTCTGCTTTTGAAATTGAGCATATCCAGTGCGTGATTATCTTTGAAATAAAAAGACTTCCTCGGGTTGACAATTTATGTGGAGCTTGAATTGTGAAAGCAATTAAAGCGACCAACATAGGGGTTGTTTTGATTGGATTTGGTTGGGGTTTCACTGGATGAAGAAATTAGGTCAAGGAAAATAAGATAGCGTTGCAGGGATCAATGGGGAAAGGTAGGCACAAGTCTTATCACTTAAAGATGATTATGATGAAATTGTTTTGAGACTGAGGAAAAGCTAGGAAGAGCATGGGAGATGTATTCTTCCTAAACAGAGGAAAATGGACAAACTATTATCAATTCACCAAAACAGAGCATGAGCAATAATGTCTTCTAAATATCAAACTTGAAAGAGATGATACCATAGAGATGAAGTGAACATGAATATAATACATTCTAACATATGAAACTGAAGAAAAAAACAATGATAAACATCATACCACATGTTAGTACCCTATAATCTATAGTATCATAGGTGACTGATCATTCTTTTCAGGATGTGTACTTTGGAAATAATATTCCATGACTGTCATTTATTTCTAAGAAGTTACTTTTGGCACAAAATATGGCAATGGATGGTTGTATTCACCTCATTTCCAATATGTTCCAACTAAGCCTAAATGCATTGGCTAGCACTACCCATCTCATCAAACCTGCCAAAACCCACATACATAAAGTTTTAGGACTTTATATTAAGCCCCGACACTTTCATTTCAGCTCTGCCCCCACATTAGGCCGCTTGATATGTTATACATGTGTTATAAACCACTTCAACCTTACCTTATCGCAAATTCCACCAGAAATCGTTATCTCATTGACCCTTTCCCCATTTCCCATCGCACATTGCAATCGACGATGTTTATGTTTACACGTTAAGACGTCCTTGCTTAATTGGTTTGAGTTGCGATGCAATAAGTTATTCGTTTCAGTGTGCAATAAGCCTTAAATGTCACGGTGTGCGATAAACCTTACAAGTTGTGATGTGCGATAAACTTAAATCCTGTGATTTGCGATATGGGTGGGACCCAATCGCATATCGCACTTTGTGAGTTCAAAAGGGTTACGCTAAGGATATGTTAAAAAATTTCAGTTTGCGACCTGTGGGTGGGCTTGCCTCCTTGCCACGTCTCCATCCACTCATACCTCGACAATTCATTTCTCCTCGGCCCCACTGTTGCATACCACGTCATTCTACCTTAAAATCCCTGCACCTTTCCACCATCTCTGTGTGTCCCCTCTCCATCCGACGATCTCCATGCATTTTGCACCCCTCATTTGCCTTTGAACTTTAACCATGGAGGGGGGTTCCAAAATGGGCAGTATCTCTTACCGCCATTCCCGCTACGTGGTGCACCCAGGCTACTTCACACCCCCCTGCTCCGATACCACCTACCACTCCACTACCCCCCAAAATATTGTTGTTTCCTCCGCTCGATACCACTCCCGCCACTGCTTCTTCAAGTCTCCTGTCACCATTGTGGCATTTCATCCACCTCCACTACTGCCCCACTGCGTCACTTCCACCTACCTGCTCCCGCCACGGAAGCTCCACTACAGTCCATTTGTGAAACTAAAGGAGTATGTAGACAGTGTTACCTCTGACATTGACGCTTTCAGATGAGTGCGCTAACAAAATCTACCAGAAAGTTAACTACCTGCAGAAGACTTAAAGTACAATCAAGTTTGAAAAGCTCTACAGAGTAAAGGTCAATAGGTGACAAGGCATATTCGAGGTTGTTTTATAGGCATATCTTCCATTTGTCTCAGCACTTACTCGACCTCAATATAGCATGGAGATCAACCACTGAATGCAAATCATTATTCTTATATGTTGTCCTTCTCTTGAACGACAAAGAAGATCTTGTTAATAACAACATCCTAAGAAGAAGGAAGAAGTTTTACACATGTCATCCCTATTGCAATCACTTCCTTAAAGACTGATAATTAGCTATACATGCATCATTAGCTTTACAACAATTTTTATATTTTTATAAAGAAGGTGGGGGATTCGATCCAATTGAGCGTTTCAAAGAAATCAAAACGGCGTCAGATTTTCAGATGTCCTTTTAAACCCAACTATTTTATTTTACACATGTCGAATAATGTTATTCCTTCTTTGTTATGTAGTTAACAAGAATTTAACTATGAGTTACTGCATTGATTGTAATCAGTCAGTAGGATTAGCATAAATACTTCACTGTTCGAAGTATTAAGGGGGGGGGGGGGTGATCTAAAATGAGGAACAATCCCATTCTGTAATGTTTTCACTGTGCCTCAAGTGACTATTTCAAAAGCAATACAAGACCAACTCTTCAGGATGCATGTGGTGTTTGAAATGGTGAATTATTCTCTTGTTTTTATATGTTTTTCCATTGTTTATCTTTCTTTGTATTTCTGCAATCTAATTGTAAAATATAAAGTGTGAATAATAGGATTTTTTATCAAGAGCACCCTATTCTGGTTGTGTTTACAATAGTCTATGTTTTCCACTGATGCCAAATTGAGGAATTCTTGATTTCTCCGAAGTTTATCCTGAAATTTACATTCTATTCCGATTGAGGAATTCTTAACTACTCCTCAGTCTCTACCTAAAATTCTAAAAGATCCAAAGTAGTATACCCATCTTGCCCTATTTCACTCATGCTTGATTACTTCTGAAAAATGGTCACCCAAACCCTTTGACACCATTACCCAATGGCCTTTTCCCTTGATTTCCTCACCAAACCAATTCAAAAATCTAAACTCTAAACCCATTAACTAGCCTAAAATGCCCAATCTAACAAATATATATCTAATATAAAGATCACTCTTTGGGTCTAGGAGGGCTAGATCCTAGGCCCAAAGTGGTTTTGATGTTGCTTTTGTAGTTTTTCTTCAGCCTCAAAATTATGGAGTGATAACATAGTGGCGACTCTGTTGGGGACGAGTTTTGTATTCCTCAGTAACAATTATCAATTTCAGATCTAGTTGATGATGGTGGACAAACAACCAGACACAAGAAGGTTGAAATAACCCATCTAGCAACTCCATAGTTTTCATTTGACCTAAAGGCTCCACTACTAGAAGAATCCATATTTGTTGTGAACATACGGTGAATCCATTCTCTGATTGATTGACAAGATGAATTCAAGAACACAACGCAAGTATGCTCCTTTGGATAGATCTAAGATCCCAAGTTTTCCAAATCCCATGCCAAATATTGATTGGTTAAAATATCTTCTAGTGTTTAGAGATAAGAAAGGAGATGATGCTACCATACATTTGTTAAGATTTCATATGCATGTTCGAAGATTTAAAGTCCAATTTCTAGAGGACTGTCTTATGAAAATGTTTGTGGCTTGTTTAGAAGAGAAAGCTAGGATTTGGTATAAATGTCTACCAGCTGCAAGTATAAGTTCTCTAAAGTGTTTTCATGTTGTGTTTTGTGACAAGTATAAATATATTATCCCTCTTTGTCACCAGTTCAAAACTGTTGTGATAAATTTAAAAGTTTTATTGAATATTTGGAGGATTACTATGATGATGATCATTTTATGAATGATGAGATATTAAAAGTTTTAGAAGAAATACCATTTTAGAAAGTGGAATTTTTGTCTAAAATATCTTCTCATCATGAAAAAAGGAATGAGATATGTTGTTTAGAAGTTTGTGAAGTTTCATCATAGGAAATATCCCTAGCAGCAAAAGGACAAACTGATCAGTGGAAGGTTAAGGAAGTAACTCAGTTTCTTGAACCTGTTCAAGAGAGGACAACAGTGAAAACCTACAGCAGTCTAGTAATGGAGGATAAAAAGTAGCAGAGCTTGATGGGCTATATTCACAAGAGCACCTCTGGCCAGCAGTGTTTTATTCATAGATTGAATACCAATCAAGTTTTCCTAATGAAAGCCAAGAAATTTTGTCAAAATAAGACCAATCAGGCTTGTTGATCGATGACCACTCAAATCCTATTTCTGAGTGTGTAGACCTTGAAGCAGATCACAAAGTTTCCCCATTATTTCCTTCTTGGGATGTTGAAAAAGTTGCACAACATATAGATATTACAGATAGTGACCTTTTTCCCGAGATGACTGAAAGTTTGCAACTTCCTTGCAAGCTTCTGAACGATATAGGGAATGATGAAGAGAAAACAGAACATCCAATTATCATGTATAGAGAAGAAAAACAAGTGTCATTTTTTCCATGTGAAGGTAGTCAGGGCCAGCATAGAAGCAAAGGAGTAGTCTGGGAGGAGGTACATTTTATTATCACTAATCATCTGAGAGATCTCATGTTGCATGTTTACCTGGATCCTTTGAGCAGTCTATTAAAGTCATCAGTGAAGGAAGAGTCCACCAGGTTGATTGACAGAGCTATAGAATTTGGTCGAAGAGTTAAGTTTCAATGTTTTGAGCCCATTGCTCTACCCAAGGAAATGGAAGGTTAATTTCGGTTAAGCACCCATTTGCTTGACTGGTTACATTGGAAGTCTGATTATTATTTGATGGGAAATTTTTTTATCAGACTAGATGTAGGTAGGAGTGCCAATAAGCTCAGAACTTTGAGCATATTTTTGGTTTTAGTTTAAGATTTCTTTCATTTTTCAGTTTCAGCACAGTTCAGAGTTCAGCATTTAGATTTTCTAGGTGCAGCAACGATTTCAGTTTGATGGTTTGTAGTGCATCAGTTCAACAGTAGTTTCATTTCAGATTGTAGTACATAGATCAGATTCTCATCTAAGGTTTAGAAAAAATGATTAAATATTTTCAGCCGCAGAGGTTTTGTAGCAGAATAAGATGCAAATTTGGGATCATCCCAATGGATCAGACCACTATTCTATGACATTATTGACACCTCCAGAAGGAGCTTCCATCCCCAGCTAGAGCCTCTATTAGTACCCTATAATCTATAGTATCATAGGTGACTGGTTATTCTTTTTAGGACTTGTACTTTGGAAATAATATTCCATGACTGTCATTTATTTCCAAGATGGTACTTCTAGCACAAAAGATGGCAAGGGATGGTTGTATTCACCTCATTTCCAATATAGTCCAACTAAGCCTAAATGCATTGACTAGCACTACCCATCTCATCAAACCCTCCAAAACAAACATACATAAAGTTTTAGGGCTTTATATTAAGCCTTGACAATTCCATTTTAGCTCTGCCCCCACATTAGGCTGCCTGATATGTTACAGATATGTTATAAACCACTTCAATATTACCTTATCGCAAATTCCACCTAAAACCGTTATCTCATTGACCCTTTCCCCACCACCCATCACACATCAAAATCAGCAATGTTTATGTTTACACGTTAAGACATCGCTTCTTAATTGGTTTGAGTTGCGATGTGATAAGTTATTCGCTATAGTGTGTGATAAGCCTTAAATGTCGCGGCGTGCTATAAAAATTTTGTGATGTGCGCTAAACTTAACTCCTGTGATTTTCCATATGGTGGGACCCAATTTCATATCGCACTTCGCTGCTCCACATCTCTTGTCACTGTTGTGGCACACTGTCCACCTCCTCTGATGCCCCACTGCGTCACGTTCACCTACCCACGTCCACCTACCCACTCCCGCCATTGCTGCTCCACATCTCTTGTCATTGTTGTGGCACTGATCCAGATTTATGTAGGAACGCAATAGAATAAACATATAACCATAAATATAGAGATGCAGCAGAATTAAAACTTCATTTCATTAATATCAAAGAACTGAAATTTGTTTATAGACAGAATGGAAATAAAACTAGCTAGGGCACTGGTAGCTATCTCTGAGAAGAGATGTGGCGGCTACAGGCCTCTGAACTGAGTTACAATGAGGCTCGAGGGCCTATTTATTATTGAGAAACAATGGAGAACCCTAAACATCTCAAAAACCTAACCCTAGGAGATGAAGCGCCAAAACTATGGGCCCCGTTTGGGTAAATTGGTGTTTCAACTTCCCAGGGACGTAACTTTGGCATACTATCTCCGTTTGACGCATATGATACATCATTAGACAGCTCTATCCGAGGACTACATCTGTCGGGACGAATTTTATCAGAAAATTCGTTGGCGCTTTCATACCCAAAAAACGTCGTTTAGGGCCTCAAAACGGCTCCGGAAGTTCAGGACCCGAAAAACTGCTAAAAATAGTAAGTTATGCCGAAACTGAAAAACTGAAAAAGACAATGGTGGGGGCCCAAGTGGAATAGGTGGGTGGCCACCAATATCCACCTGGATCAGGCACACCGCCCTCCTCCTCTTCTGTCCCACTGCGTCACGTCCACCCACCCACGTCCATCTACCCACTCACGCCACCGCAGCTCCACTACATTCCATCTGTGAAACTAAAGGAGTATGTAGACGGTGCTATCTCCAAAACTAAGGCTTGCAGTTCAGTGTGCTAACAGAATCTACCAGGAAGTTAACTATGTGCAGAAGACTAAAAGTACAATCAAATTTGAAAATCTCTATAGATTACAGGTCAATAGGTGACAAGGAATATTCGAGGTTATTTTATAGGCATATCTTCCAGTTGTCCCAGCGTGTACTCGACCTCAAGATAGCACGGAGATCAACCACTGAATGCAAATAATTATTCTTATACGTTGTCCTTCTCTTGAATGACAAAGAATATCTTGCTAATAACAACATCCTAAGAAGAAGGAAGAAGTTTTACACATGTCACATGTTGGTGTTGGAATAAACACTTGGACTGCAGCAAGCGCCTGACCAGACGCATCTTAAACTCTAAGGAAATTTTAATCTTTTGTTTTATGGGATTGGAAGATGGTATAAACTCTGATTCACTGAAGAGAGATTTCGGTCAAATCCACAGTTCTACTAAAGAAGGTATTGGAATCTGATGTGGTAACAAGATGCAAGTTTGTATTTTATGAGGAGAGGAAATTTTGAGATGAGAGAAGAATTAGTAGGTATGTAAAACATAATCTACTGCATTTAGTATAAATTCACAAAAGAACCAGTTTGACAATATTCCATTGAGAGAAAGCTATTTCTAGTCTAACAAGATTCTCAATGAAATATCATGAATAATAACTATCATGAGTGATGCTCTTCCACTGTTATAACATATATTTTATCAGGAATGCTCACTGTGTGAGACTAACAAGAACTGATAAAACACATAACATGCTTAAGAGACTAACAAAAACACATAACATTATGATGATTTGCAAACTAGAAATGGAAGAAAGGAGATATGGAAACACAAGTAAAGTAGACAATACACACAGCAAATTGGTAATAAGTCCTCAGCAGTATCATTCCATTTCATTCACAAAAAATATTACAGATCATATAAGTCAAAATTATGTAACAACCAACCAACCCCTTTTACATATCAATTTATCACAAATATGAAAAAATAATAAACTGTCATCTCCACAAAAGGAGTAAAACTGTTCCCAAAATTTATTATGATCTCGTGCAAGAGATGAGGCTTATCCTAAACTTTAATACAAATTTCTATGACATAATGAAAATAAACAGCATTAAGGCTAACAATTTGAAGTGGTATGTATGATGTAGCAGTCTATGGGAAGACTCCTCTTCTGTTCTAGTGCAACCAACTCCACAAAAAGTGTAAACACCAGTGAAAATGGCGTGTGGTTGTTCCTTGAATGTTGTCTAGTGCCTTGTAGAAACGTGTTGGTGCTGAGAGTAGTGGTATAAAACTGTTTCAAAGAAACTCTGTTGTTGTTCCGCTATTCCTTTCCTTCTTTGGTGGAAAACCCTTTGTAATGGCAGAAAACCCGAAACATTTTGGATAGAATGGTGGAGGTTCATTTTATGAGATATTACAAAGAAACCCTTTGAAAAAGTTTTAATTGATAGGGAAGAGGTGGAGCAGAATGAATGATAAGCGGGAAGAGAAAACCTTTTATACATATATCGCAAATGCAAATCAGGGTCAGAGCATTTAAACTTGAGACAAAAATGGGATAAAATGTGATTTCCGATAGGATGATGACGTGGCAAATAAATGGTACTGATCACAGATCGTGCATCGCAAGTTTTGTTATGAGACAAAAGAGTTAAATGTTAAAACTCGTGAAGTGTGATGTGCAATGAGAGCGGAGGTGACGTGGCATAACAAACAGTGGGGTCGCCCGTAGATCGCACATTGGAAGTTTTATTATCAAACGGGAGCTAAACATTGAAACTAGAAAAGTGCAATGTGCGATGTGAACGAAGGGATGTTTCATGATAGACGATGGGACTGCCCACAAATCGCAAATCATAAGTTTTGAGGGAGAGGAAGTGAATGCAGTAAGCGAAATTTGCAAAAACGTGATGCGAAAAGGTAGGTGGGCCCTTTAAACGGATTTTCAAAGCAGAAAGTGAAAACTTCGTTAAGTCATGGTAATATGATAAAAAGATGCCTGAAGAAAAAAAAAGGATTTATAACATATTCGAGGTGTATCAAAGGTAAGTATGGGTCCCAGACCATACCACAACTCACATTTCGGGGGTTTTGTAGGAAATGGAAATTGTAACATGAGTGGGAGTTAAAACTACTAAGAGTTGATTGCGATGAAAAGTAAGGGGTCCACAATGTTTATTAAGTGTGGTAAGTTATATCATGTAATATATGATATAACCAAGGTTTTGTTGTGGTGTAGGTAAAAACTGTGATAAAAGAAATATACGGTAAGTTAAAAAGGAAATATGATATGGTTTTTGATGGGTGTGCGGAGCTACTTTTTAACTATAAAAAAATGGATTTTGTGAGTAAAAAATGGGTTTTGAAATGGGAAATGAGAGGCTGGACTTTGGATTTTTTGGTAAAATGAAAGGTGAAAGAGGGAAAATGAAATGAATGAAGGTAGAAAATGAAATTTTCTCACCACTACACTTTGAGAGTGACACTTTCCTCTTATAACCAAACTAAAAAGGTAGATTAATTCCTTGAAGAATGATGACTAGACTTTGAAAATATTTGGAAAAATTGTAGTGCTAACAGTGACTCCTATTGGGAATGAAGTCCTCCATATGAGGCTTCAAGGACTGTAGACTAAGTGCCTTAAAAACTTTTGAAACTCAGAATACTTATTGAAAATTAAGACTAGCACTGACCATTGGCTGACTGGACCCAAAAATAACCATATATACATACATAAGTACCATTGGGCATGGAGTTTATTGACACATCACACCGGATATTTACAATGGAGTGACTCAACTTACTTACTAAATAAAGAAATTCTTAAGAAGATGACCATTGACTGGGCCTCCAGTTAGCTGATCATCATCCAGATGTTTGAGTAGAAAAGTATTATTCTCCAAAACTTCAACAATTCTAAATGGCCCAAACCACATATTGTCAAACTTACCATGATTTCCATGGTCTTCTCTCCTAACATCCCAACGCAACACCAAATCATTCTCCTGAAACAACTTCTTATTTTCTCTTTTATGAAAAATAGATTTGACTTTAACCTGATACTTCTGTACTTTTTCCAACAACGATTCTCTGATTTGGTGTGCCTCTATCAATTGCAGCATTCTCCTTTGGACTGGATTTTCATTATCAACTTCATCTTGCAGAAAATTCATCACAGGAAGAGCTAATTGCAAAGGCATTACAACATTAGTACCATATACAAGCTAAAATGGAGACATTCCAATTGATTTTTTACCACTTACTCTATTCGACCACAGAGCATGTATCAACTGAGTGTCCCAATTCCTATTATTTTCAGGAAACATTTTCTTAATAATACTTACCAAAATTTTATTGGATGACTTGGCCAATCCATTACCTTGAGGGTAATAAGGCATAGAATGAGTCAATTCAATCCCATATTGTTAACAAAAGTTGTACATCTTAGCAGACTTAAAGGCCATTGCATTATCAGTTACTAATTTCTGTGGACAACCAAACCTTGACATAATATTGTCCCACATAAAATTAATAATTACTGTATCAATAGCATTCCTAGTTAGTACAGCTTCAATCCATTTATTGAAATAATATGTAGCTGTGAGAATCCATCTATGTTGTCCTAATGAAGGTGGATGAATTTCACCGATGAAGTCTAGTCCCCACTGCTGGAAAGGAACACTTGCTGAAATAGGAATGAGAGGTAATGGTAGCAATTTCTATTTACCAGAAAATTTCTGACATTCAACACAGCTCCCGACTTTCACAAAAACATAATACAAAAGAGTTGGCCAATAATAGCCAGCTATTAAGATTTTATTTGCATTATCTCTCCAGTACAAATTCCCTCCACACACTCCTACATGTATCTTTTTCATAATCTCCTGGGATTATTCTTCATATACACATCTTAATAAGACTCCAATAGGATCCTTCCAGTAAATATGGTCTTCCAAAATGCAATACTTCACAGCTCTTAATTTTTAAAACTCTTCTTTTAGACTTCTCCATTTCAGGTGGATAGTTGAAATTTAACAAAAAGTAAACTATATCCTTGTACCAATATGAATTAAATATTTCAGGATAATTAGCAATACCTTCTCCATCTTCTCCTCCAGCTGCCTCTACATTCATATTTAGAGCTTTGCAGTTAGATTCAACCATCAAGCGAGCCAAGCCCTGACCTTTAATCAATTTAGTTGGTTTGATTTCAACATCAAATTCCAGAATTTGGGTCAGTCATCGTCCCCTTCTACCATCTGTATCTAGATGCAGAAACACATATTTAATAGTGATATCGAGCACAAAAGAAATTATTTTTAAATGCAACACATAAACTCGAAAAGACTTCAAAGCCTTAACTAGTGCATATGCTTGTTTTCAGTCAAGTTGTACTTTAATTCAACATCCCTTAAAGCACAATTGAAAAATGAAATAGGTTGCTCCAAACCTTCCTTGTTCTTCTGTAGTAATACAGCTGCAATTGTTTCTTTTGAAGCATATGAAAAAAATCTTAAAATCCTTTTCAAAATCAAGACTAATCAAAACTGGAGCTTCAATCAAGGCATACTTAATTGTTGAAAAATAATTCTTTGCTACATCTCGCCACTTAAATTTTTCATCTTTTTTCAGCAAGGCATTTATGTGTTTGATCAGCTCTGCAAAGTTAGGAACAAAATGCCTCATAAAATTGATTTTCCCTAAAAATGACTATAATTCTTTTTTATTCCTTGGCAAACCAATTTTCTGAATAGCCTCTACTCTTCCCGAATCAATATAGATGCCACTTTCTGTTCCAATATGTCTCAATAACTTACCTTCTTGGACAACAAAATATGACTTTTTTGGGTTCAAGGACAAACCGAACTTTCTTCATTTGTCAAAAACAAATTTCAAATGTTTCAATGGTCTTCATCAGATTTTGAATAGACTATGATGTCATCTAGATAGATAACCGCAAATTTTTCCTTTTCTCCCGCAAAGGCAACATCCATTGCCCGTTGAAAGGTTGAGCCTGCATTCATCAAACCAAATGGAATTGTACATGAATGTGCCCCAGGGTGTGGTAAATGGTGTCTTTTCTCTGTCTTGACTGTCAACTGAAATCTGATTATAGCCTAAAAAGCCATCAATCATTGACAGTCTTTTGGATCCTACAACTTTCTGCAAGATATAATCCATCTTGGGTAGTGGATAGTTATCTTTCAAGGAGCATCGGTTTAGGTTGCGAAAGTCAACACAAATCCTTATTTCTAAATTCTTTTTCCAGACCAGAACTATATTAGCTACCCAGTTAGAAAATCGCAAAGGTAGAATTATCTTTGCTTCCCATAATTTTCTGATTTCTTTCTCAATGATTGGGAGCAGCATGGGATTGATGTGTCCTATTTTTTGTGCTACAGGTATTTCATTTGTTTTCAAAGGGATCTTATGTTCCATTATGCTCTTATTATAAGTTTTCAACTCACTATAAGACCATGCAAAAATATCAACAATTTCCTTCAGCAGTTTGATATATTTTTTTCTGGTTTCCAGAGGAAGGAATTTGGACACTTTGACTAATCTTAGCTGATCTTCAGTACCAATATTGCATTATATTGTACTCTCTCCATCAACCTTGCTTTCAAGCTTGAGAAAAAATCATTATTATCAAAAATTATTTCTAAAGGAACTAAACCCTTAGGAATAAAGTTGGTTTTCAGATCTATAATGTTTTTTCCAGCCATAGTTTTCTTAAAAGGGCTGCTATTTTGGTTTTCAACAATTTCCTGCTCATCATCAATTTGTATCTCTGCAAACTCTTCTACACACTCCAAAAATTTTTGAATCTCCCTGTCATCTTCAAATACTTACCAGTGCTTGATGTTATCAGGAATTGAAGGTCTGATTTTTATTTGAACATCATAGACTGCCTTGACATCTAGAGGAAATTTGAAATTAATAGCAGCAATAGATATTGAATCAAAAATTTTATTTTATTCTCTAGTGAAAAAATTTATATTAAATGCCGGAAACTAATGCTCAATCAAATCCCATAATTCATTCCTATAATTCTTCAATTTGGAATTTTTTACTTGATAATTGTTTCTCACCTGCTTAATCACCAACTCTGAATCACCAAAGGCAATTAGATTTTCTGCTCCCAAATCTTTCGTTTCCTTCATACCCAACACAAGTGCTTCATACTCAGCAGTGTTGTTAGTGGTAGAAAATTGTAGTTTGTATGATATGGTCACCTTCTGCTGAGTAGGATAAATGAGAACTACACCAGCTCCTGATCCTTCTCTTGGGGAGGCTCCATCAAAGTAAAATTTCCATATCTTTCCTCCTTCTGAATGTTGCTCATTTGTACCTTGAGAGCATTTTTTTCACTTATTTCAGGCTGGAAATTATTATCATCAGCAGCAAGGTGTAGAATTGATGACCCCAATTCCTTTTCTTCAGCATATATGGGATGGTTTGATGGATTGTGTTGATCACTAATGATGTCGGCCATTTGAGTTTCCCTATACAGCCTTCTGAATTCCCCTCCAAATACTGGGATGGTAACATATAACATGTCCATCCGAAGGGCACCTCCCAATTTCTTAGACCAAGATCTGGAAAGTAACATCCCAAATCTAGAAGGAATGTCAGCAACCACGATTTCCATCACTAAGCTCTTCATAGGCAGCTGGGTAAGGGAAACAACGAAATCCTTAATCACTCCTAGACACTTGACGTTTTTGGAGTCAAAGGTGTAAAGGTCATGGCATTTCTTGGTGATCTCTAATCCCAATTCATCCATCACTTTATTTGGCATGAGATTGTGAGAAGCTCTAGAATCTAACAGACAATTATACAGCAATTTGTCATGTATGTTAAGGGACAGGTAGAAAGGAAGTGAGTTATCATCATTTTGGTCTTGGATATGACAACCTAGATAAATAGTGGGATCCTCATCCTCAAGGTTGACTGAATCAGGAGCGAGAGGAGGTTGCATTAGACTCTTAAAAGACTCTTTATATGCTGGATTTTTCAATAATTCCAGTAGTGGGACTGGAATTTTGATTTTATTCAATTCAGATTTGAAACTGAAATAAATTGGACCTAATTCCTTATTTTCCGCAGTAATTTTAACAATTGGGGCAGAATTTTGAGGTGGAGGAACCTCATTTACCTTTGCCTTATGTTTAGCAGCTTGTTTATCTAAATCTGATTTTTGTTGAGGCTATTGAAAAGGACCTTTTGACCTCAAAGGGTAATTTTTGTTTTGAACTTCTTGCTGGTTTTTATCATTCTGTGCATAAATTTGAGCATTCATATCATCATAGAACAAAAAAATTCTTGATATATCTTCATATTCCTGCAATGTCAAACATGTTTACTGTGGAGTTTCTCCCACATGGTTTCTTTCTTCATTTTCTTCCTCATTTCCTTGTTGTTCTTCTTCAGCAAAATTATTCAAAGGAGGCTAAACATTTTGATCATCAGTATTCCTCCTTGGGTGTTGTAGGAATTTTTTAGGCTAAAAAGGTCTCCTAAAGGGAGCCTGATTTCTATTAGCTTCATTTTGATTGGCTCTAGCAGCTGGTTTATTTTATACCTCTAATTTTGACATCTTAGAGGCGAGTTCCTTGATCGAATTGGACATCTGATCGATATTTTCTTCTGCTGAAAGAGATTTAGAAGAAGAAGGTTTTTCCTCTTTCATCTTCTTTTTGTATTTTGCTACCTATTCTTCCTCCATTTTTAATTTATTAGAAGCCATGAGATTAGACTGTAATCCAATTGCAGCCTCTTGCATAGTTGCTAGTGTCTATGCTTTTTTAGCCCTCAACCATAAGGAAAACTCAGAATCTAAAGCACTTGCAAAATTTATCATAGATGTGGTTTCAGTGGGTTTAATATCTTCAAGAATTTTCTAATAAATATTATTAAACCTCTTAGTAAAATCAGCTAAAGGCTCATCTGCCTTTTTCTTCAGAGTTCCAAATTCTGTAAGATAATAAACATAGTATTTCCTATCACCCCAATGCTTCACAAAAATCTCTTATAATTCATCAATTCCTGTAACTGAATTTGGAGCCAAAATTATAAACCATTTTTGAACTTCACCATACAAGCTCTGAACAAAGAGTCTTGACCAGACATCTTCATGTTCAATATTATCATTGTCAGTATAACTATAGAAAGCCACTAAATTTTCTTCAACAGAAACTCCTTCTCCCTCTCTAGTGTATTTTGGAATATATTTCAAGTAATCTCCGTGGGGAAGTGCATGCATGTGTTGAGGGAGAACAAGTGGCGCATATCTCGCATCCACTATCTGTTTCATCCTTGTAAGGGCAGGCTGGGCCATATTTTGTTGATGTACAACTGATGTAGCTGTTTGAGAAATAGGAATTACAATTAGTGAATTCTGATTCTGATTTGAGACAATAGAAAATTGGGGGTCTTGAGCTGATTTTTCAGGCTTTGGAACTGAGAAGAGTGGTTATTCAAAAAGATGAAAAAATGATTTCTTGACTTCTCCTTCAGTAGAAGAATTAGAATCTAAAGTTGCCTCTTGAGGGGATGGATTTAATTCAGCTTTATTTTTCTGAGCAAGAAAATCAAATAAATTAAAAGTAAGACTTTCAGGTACAATATTTTCAAGTGGATGAGAGGAATATGACCCAAAATCTGGATTTGGAGAGAAAGGAAAATATTCTTGCTGAGGGGTGACAAGAGACTGGTATTCACGATGAGTCTTAAGGAAATTTAAAATAGCCTTGAAATCTTCTTCAATCAAAATATCCCTATCAAGGAAAGGTGCAATAGCCAATACTTGTTCTAATTCCCCTTCAGTCAGTAGAAACTCTTCTAACTTCTTTTCAACACTTAGAAATTCAGTTTCTCCTTCTTTGACTGGAACAATACTTATTTCAGATTTACTAGGTGATGAGTAAGAAAAACCTTCAGCTAAGCCTAGGTTAATAACATCCACTTTATTTTCTAGAGTAGTATCAACTTGATATTTTTCAACAAAAACTTTTAAAACTAAAACGTCTTTAGATTCTAAAGTAGATAGAGGTACCTTTTGATTGTACCTTCTTCACTGACTAAGATGTGGCTTCAATTGATCTCTGTTTTGTTTAGCATCTTTGATTATTTTCTCTAGGTCAGCAACTGGAGTCACAGTTGGAGATCTCTGGTTCCTCCATGTAGAAGGAGGTCTTGAAACCCCTCTTCCTCTTCATGGAGTCGCCAGGTGAAAAAAATTACAGTCTTCTTCAGGTCACCAATGCTTGTTCACCATCAAGAACTGATTATCAACAATTCACAACAATAGACTCGGGAGAATACTTCGTTAGAATCAGCACTTGGACTACAGCAAGCACCTGACTAGAGACATATTAAACTCTAAGGAAATTTTAATGTTTTGTTTTATGGGATTGGAAGATGGTATAAACTCTGATTTACTGAAGAGATATTTCAGTCAAATCCACAGTTCTACTAAAGAGGGTATTGGAATTTGATGTGGTATAAAGGTGAAAGTTTTTAGTCTATGAGGAGAGGAAATTGTGATATGAGAGAAGAATCAGTAGGTATGTAAAACAGAAATCTACTGCATTTATTAGAAATTCACAAAAGAAGTAGTTTGACAGTATTCCATTGAGATAAATCTGTTTCTAGTCTAACAAGATTCTCACTGAAATATCATGAAGAATAACTATCATGAGTGATTCTCTTCCACTGTTATAACATATATTTTATCAGGAATGCTCACTGTGTGAGACTAACAAGAACTGATAAAACACATAACATGCTTAAGACAATAACAAAAACACATAACAATATGATGATTTTCAAACTGGAACTGGAAGAAAGGAGATATGGAAACACAAGTAAAGTAGACAATACACACAACAAATTGGTAATAAGTCCTCAGTAGTATCATTCCATTTCATTCAGAAAAAAAATTACAGATCATATAAGTCAAAATTCTATAACCACCAACCGACCCCTTTTACATAGCAGTTTATCACATATATACAAAAATAATAAACTGTCATCTCCACAAAAGGAGTAAACCTGTTCCCAAAATTTATTATGATCTCGTGCAAGAGATGAGGCTTATCCTAAAACTTTAATACAAAGTTCTATGACATAATGAAAATAAACAGAATTAAGGCTAACAATTCAGAGTGGTTTGTATGATGTAGCAGTCTATGGGAAGACTCCTCTTCTGTTCTAGTGCAACCAACTCCACAAAAAGTGTAAACACCAGTGAAAATGGCGTGTGGTTGTTCCTTGAATGTTTCCTGATGCCTTGTAGAAACGTGTTGGTGTCAAGACTAGTGGTAGAAAAATGTTTTAGAGAAACTCTGTCGTTGTTCCGTTGTTCCTTTCCTTCTTTGGTGGAAACCCCTTTGTAATGGCAGAAAACCCGAAACTTTTTGGATAGAATGGCAGAGGTACATTTTAAGAGATATTACAAAGAAACCCATTGAAAAAGGTTTAATTATAAAGGGAGAGGTGGAGCGGAACGAATGATAAGCGGGAGGAGAAAACCTTTTAGACTTATATCGCAATCGCAAATCAGGGTCAGAGCGTTTAAACTTAAGACACAAATGAGAGAAAATGTGATTTACGATGGGGTGATGACGTGGCAAAGAAGTGGGACCGATCGCAGATCGCGTATCGCAAGTTTTGTTACGAGACACAAGAGTTAAATGTTAAAACTCGCGAAGTGCGATGTGCGATGAGAGTAGATGTGACATGGCATAACAAACAGTGGGGTCGCCCGCAAATCACACATCGTAATTTTTATTATGAAACACGGGAGCTAAACATTGAAACTGGCGATGTGTGATGTGTGATGTGAACAGAGGTACATGTCATGACAAATGGTGGGACCGCCCACAAATCGCAAATCGGAATTTTTGAGGGAGCGGAAGTTAAAGAGATAAGCGAAATTTGCAAAAATGTGATGTGAAGAGGTAGGTGGGGCCCTTTAACGACTTTTCAAAGAAGAAAGTGAAAACTTCGTTAAGTCATGGTAATATGATAAAAAGACACCCGAAGCAAAAAAGGCTTTATAACATATTTGAGGCGTATCAAAGGGAAGTATGGGTCCCAGACCATACCGCAACTCCCATTTCGGGGGTGTTGTAGGAAATGGCAATTGTAACATGAATAGGATTTAAAACTGTGAAGAGCCAACTGTGATGAAAGGTAAGGGGTCCATAATTTTTATTAAGTGTGGTAAGTTATATCATATAATATATGATATAACCAAGGTTTTGTTGTGGTGTGGGTAAAAACTACGATAAAAGAAATATATGGTAAGTTAAAAATGAAATATGATATGGTTGTTGATGGGTGTGCGGAGCTACTTTTTAACTGTAAAAATTTGATTTTATGGGTTAAAAAGGGGTTTTGAAAAGGGAAATGAGAGGCTAGATTTTGAGTTTTTTGGGAAAATGAAAGGTGAAAGAGGGAAAATGAAATGAATGAAAATAGAAAATGAAATTTTCTCACCACTGCACTTTGACAGTGACACTTTAATCTTATAATCAAACTGAAAAGGAAGATTGATTCCTTGGAGAATGATGAACAAACTTTGAAAATCTTTGGAAAAATTGCAGTGCTAACATCACCCCTATTGCAATCACTTCCTTAAAGACTGATAATTAGCTATACATGTGTCATTAGATTTACAACAACTTTTCTATTTTTAGAAATAAGGTGTGGGATTCGATCTAATTGAGCGTTTCAAAGGAATCAAAACGACACCAAATGTTCAGATGTCCTTTTAAACCCCAACTGTTTTATTTTACACATGTCAAATAATGTTATTCCTTCTCTGATATGTAGTTAACAAGAAAGTAACTGTGAGTTACTACATTGATTGCAACTAATCAGTAGGATTAGCATAAATACTTCATTGTTCGAAGTATTTGTGGGGGGGTGGGATCTGCAATGAGGAACGGTCCCATTTTGTAATTTTTTCACTGTGCCTCAAGTGACTATTTGAAAATTAATACAAGACTAGTTGTTCAAGATCCATGTGGTGTCTGAAATGGTGAAGTTTTCTCATATTTTTTATGTATTTTTCCATTGTTTCTCTTTCTTTGTATTTCTGCAATCTAATTGTAAAATAGAAAGTGTGAAGAATAGGATTTGTTATCTAGAGCACACTATTCTGGCTGTGTTTACAATAGTCTATTTTTTCCACTGATGCCAAATCGAGGAATTCTTGATTTCTCCTCTATTTATGTTGAACTTTACATTCTAGTTTGATTGAGGAATTCTTAATTACTCCTAAGTCTCTACCTAGCCTTACATTTCTTCTTTTCATAATCCATTTAAAATTCTCAAAGATCCAAAGTAGTATACCTAGCTTGCCCTATTTCACTCATGCTTGATTACTTCTATAAACCGGTCACCCAAACCCTTTGAATCCATTGTCCAATGGCCTTTTCCCTTGCTTTCCTCACCTAACCAATTCAAAAATCCAAACTTTCAACCCATTAACTAGCCTAAATTTCCCAATCTAACAAAGCTATATCTAACAGAGAGATCCCTCTCTAGGTCTAGGAGGGCTAGATCCTAGGCCTGAAGTGGTTTTGATGTTGCCTCTGTAGTTTTGCTTCAGCCTCAAAATTACAGAGTGATAAAACCACAAGTATCACAAAAAATAGTTGCAACTCCTCTTTATTAAGTGGCCAAAACTGAGTACAGTAGTTCCTTGATCAACAAGCTAACATCCAAACTGATTCCAACCCTTGCTAAGAATGAAGAAACAGACTAAATATAAATCAAAACATCATTCACTCATCCTCAGGGGTAGAATCCATGAGGTGAGGAAGAGACCCACAAGATACTGAACTGAAAGTTGGAGTATAGGATGGTCCAAGTGACTCATTCCTAATTACATTCAACTGATTCATTATGACTCAATGATGACTTTTACCCAATGAACCTACCCCTAGGTAACTTATCCTTGACATAATTACATTTACCATGATGAATTACATTAGTAGAAACATGATTTATTGAAGAAGAGTAAAAAATTTAGAGAAAATTGGAAAAAAATAAGCAAATTGGCCATTTGCGACCTCCATTGTGCATTTGTGCCCTCAATGTTCAAGGCCACTTTTGGCTGACCTACAGGTGTCCAAATCAGGCCCAAGATGGCTTGTTGGAAAGCCCTGCCTGTACTCTTTCTGAATATATCTCAATTTCTAAATATGAAGGTCATTTTTCCCCCTCAAAAAGTCATTCTCTCAAAAATGGTATTTGCATATCGCCTAGGTCAAAAAAGGGGTAGAAAGGTGATTTTTTGATGGTTTTTTGATCTTTTCACCTATCAAAAATCCAAACCAAGGTTGGAAACATGGTTTTATGAGATGAATTGGTAATTATGAATCCAATGTTACCTTCCTTTCCCTCAAAAAGTTCCCCAATCATTTGTGTAGCACCTAGGGCGCTACGTAAATGACAAATTTTCTGCTAAATGTTTGTCCCAAAAAACATAGAAATTTCCAGATTTTGCAAAAAAGTTAAGAAATGCCTCAAAATTTTTGGAATGGATTATAATTATGTGGCTAGGCTTGGAAGGAAGCCTCAACAATAATGTATAATTTCTTCTTCTCCTCCATGGTCAAATCTTCAATTTTTGCATTGACACTTTTGTGCTTGGCCAATGCAATTTTCTCCTTCAGTGCATGGTGTTTTACTTTCTACATCAATAGGTCATTATCCTTATTTGAATTTTCTAGCAGCTTATCTAAATGTTGATTGGATATATCAATCCATGGCTCCCTGTTCTCATTGATCACTATATCAAGATACTCATTTAGGGTTAGCTGACCAATAAGATCAACCTCCCTTTGCCTCTCTAGAGCTAGATCTCTTTTTAGCCCTCTAGTTCTAGGTATCTTCCTTGGTGCTTGTTCCTATTCATCATAAAGTAAGCCATACTACTCAAGTGTTTCATCTAGCATGGATTTGGCCTTTTCTGCCTCCTTCTGAGCAGTGAAATACTTGACCTCATCAATTACTTGTTTGGTCTTCAATTGCTCATTCTCCTACTCAAGGAATTTTATGACATATATGACCCTCTCAAGATTAGTTTGGAGCTCCTTAATCTTGACATCCTTACCTTTTATGGCTGCATTGGTGATTTTTTCATTTTCATCCTCACCTAGGTCAACAAGCAGAAATTCTTGTTCTTTTTCATGAGTGTCCTCCTCATCATGAATGACTGGCTCAATGACCTTCTCTTTACCTTTGTCCACCTATTGTGTTGTTGTAGAAGGCATACTCCATGTGGAGAAAATACATGCCTGTGGCCTCTCTGGTAGGTTTTTGGCAATGGTTCAACCTCAACCATACTAGCCCATTTAGGCTCAATGTCCTCAATCCTGCTAGGTGACCCAAAATCATGATGAGATGGATATGAAGGAGCTGAAGGGGATTGATCTCACGATGATGAATGTGCTATGGGCTAAGATGGAGAGATGGAAGTGGACGGCTGGGATGATGAAGGAAAATTTGTTTCATGCTGAGTGGATGGTTCATTGAAAATATCATTAGCTATTAGGTGCTCCATGCAATGTTTAGTTGATTGAGATGGTGGAGGACTATGATTTTTATGAGGGAATGATGAAATAGACTTATCATTTTCTATTCATACTCCTTCTTCTGGGCAATGTATCCCATCTTCTCTATACTCTAGAAACAATAATAAGGTATGTTAAGCATCCTTACCCTAGTGAAATGAATTGAGAGCCAGATGTGATAGGAATAGAGCCTTGAAAATATTCTTTCACATGAAAAGTATTTCATGATTATTTTCATCATTGGGGCATATCTGTCTAGGAGGTGAGAAAAAGGAAAGAACCTCTTTGTTTGATTTTGGTGTCTTGGTTTTAAGAAGAATTCAAAGTCCGGTTTCTTCAAATTACCTTTCTTGAACCATTTCTCCCCAACATTTGGGATCCTGGTGGTAGATGAAATAATAGTAGTGGATAGATTGAAAGTGACACCAGCTAATGTAACTTGGTTGTCATGGAGTCTGGATATGAAAATTCTAGTCAACATGGGATGGTGTTGGACCCTCTGAATTTTCTCACAAAAATCATAACAACCCACATGTTTGAAGCCTATCATAGTCAATGGAGAATCCAAGGGTTCCCTAGTGTTGGTGGGTTCAAGTATGAGCACTCGTCCCCCTTTATGTGGCCTCTTCACCTCTGTTTCCTCTCCTTCACTGAATGATTTGTTTTCTTCTTCTATTTCCATGGTGTTTTTTTCAAAACCCTAGGGATTAGGAAATTGAAATGGGAAAGGGAAAATGAGGGAGATATTTTTTAGGGATGTGTGAAACAGGGAGGGGATAGGGAGTAGTAATATGATAGATTTAGGATATGGATTTAGGGATTAGGAGCCTAGGTAGATGTAACACCTAGGGCTTAGGGTTTTGGGAGAAAGTTGTAGGAAAAGGGAATTTTTCAAATGAAGGGTTTGGGAATGGGTTTTTCTAAGTGTGGGAAGGATGCAATGGGTAAGGGAGTGAATTTTGATAGTTTTCACAAGTGTAATGGGATACTAGGGTTTTTCCTTAATTTAAATACCAAATTACAACTTAAATTTACAATACTTCAACACATAAGCTTATGAAAATGGTTTTTCAGGGCATGAGCATCTTACTGGTTTGTTGGAGGTCAATGAGTGAGTTTGTGGAGCTTTGAAGACAATTTCTCACCACTTGAACACTTTCTAGGGCTTGCTGGTCATTTTCACCATGAACATAGCATTTGTGCCCTTGACTAAGTATTTGTGCCCTTGCCTACACATTTATGCCCTAAACTACACATTTTCACCCTTTGTTGAGTATTTGTGCCCTGCTTTAAGAATTTGCACCCTGAACTGGCTATTTTCACTCTCGTTTCAGCGTTTGTGCCCTGCCTTTAGCATTTGTGCCCTCAACTCAGCTCTTTCACCAATTTCGCTTAGAAATTCGAAAATTTGGTCTCTTAGAATTCTTGCTTGATATTTGGAGGAGGAAATGAAATTGAATTGATGTCACTGAGTTATAAATAGCTAAGTGAATTTGAATTTGAATTGAAAAACCCACTTTTCCAATGTTTAATTTCACTTTTTTTAAAACTTTTGTTAATTACCCTTTCATTTGATTTTTCTTCCTTGCAGGATGATGTTGCTGGTGTTTGACACTTTTCTCTTTCAATTTGGCATATGTGATTTCAGTTGGGATCTAGGGACATAACTTATTACATATAGGAAGCATAAAATTACATAAAAAATGAAATAAATTCAAACTCTATTTTTTTAATAAAATTACATATTAGTATGAAAACCATACTTTAAAACCAAAAATACAACTTTAAAAATGATATTTTCATATTGGTAATCCTCTACAGATGAAAATGAAATGTTTATTGAGTCACTCTCACACCTTTTTCTGACCTTATTTAGATGAAATGGTGCATTTTGGACCTTGAAAAATGAAACCTAATGACCTAATGGGACCTTGAATGACCTAACTGCATGGTTAACTTTGAATGGCATAAGACATAGTGAAATGAGCTTTTCAAAAGTTTTTTAATGCTCAGCAACATGAAGGTGGGCCAACAAATGTGAAAATTTGAGGGAGAGTGAGGTTTTATTACTAGGGCTACCATTAGTGAATAATTTTTTTGCATGACCTAATGGAATGATAAAAAATGTCTGAGTGGGGCCCCTAAAATGAATATGAAAAGAGTAATTTTGATCACTGATGGAAAAATGCATATTCAGACACTAACAATTTCCATGGCCATGATGCACCAACAAGAGGCAAAGGATATTCGTTCCCCATCCTCAATCTCTTGTTTTCCAAGTATAACCTGGCAGTCAATCCATGAAGGCCTCAAACTTGGGCGATTCCTAAAGAAATCAAAAATTTTCCAAGTATAAATTCAACTCGTAGAATAGGTCAGAATGACTAGCAGGACCTGCCAAGTTGGAGTTCGGGCTCGTTGGCCTTGTTGGTTGGGTTAGGCACAAAAGACTAGTGGGACCCATTGCAAGTCATGTAGGACTTGTTAGTTCAGGGTTGGACCAATTGGTTCTAATAACACAGTTGAAAAATACCATTGGTTAGGCTCTAGAAGTAAGTCAGAGGTTAGAGTTCAGGAGGTTCGGTCCCAATGGAGCGCACAGTATGAATTCTTGTGGATAGGTAGACCCTAACCCTTCCACCAATGGAAGATGAGGTCAAGTGACACATCTTTTTTGTAAGCCTTCCATGTGGCATAACGCCATGTGGGAGCCACGTGCGGTATTATGTGGGTACCACAAGGAGGTTAAACATGACACGAAGGAATTTTGTGTCTTTGGTTCAAATAATCATATATTTTTTATCTGGGAGTTGGATCGAGGAAAAATTTATATCATTGGAAAGGTCTTGATGAGATGAACACAATGATGGTATCCATTTTATGTTAACATGGAGTCAGAAAAGAGTGAAATTTTAGAATCCATTTCCCTAACAAGACCATGGATATTAGGCCTGCATAGTAAATGTCTCCTTATAAACTTAGTTGGGGTCAATGTTAGTAGGTATGTTAGATAGTGGTATCGAAGCTTCCAGGTTAAACACTTGGACTATATGGGATCTATCAAAAATAAAGTGTAGACAAATTTTTAACCCTATACTTTGTGGATAAATTGGTTTCATGTTACAACTTAACATAGCAGTAGATCTAGTGCTTAGATATTTGGAGCTAGGGTAGGGCTCTAGCTTTGAGTGTCGTAGTTGAATAGTGATAAGGTTGTGTAGAATTTATATAATTTTATTGTGATTTGTATATTTTCTATAGGTATGATATTGTATGATTTATTTTAATGGAAAATGAAATAGTATTACATGTGTTTGATTTTGGCATCTTGAAGGTCAGAAAGGTCTATTGCTATGACCATGGATGCTTGTTATGTTTGTAGTTAGGTAGAACTACCTGCTTTTTTTGTGCATGATTTTTTAAGTGGTGTGTTATTTCACACCTTGGAGGAATGGAAATGTGAATTCTCCTATGATATAAGGTATTTTGCGAAACCCCATGTGTTCTTCGTGAAGGTGTTGGTTATGGCACTGTGATCATGGCTTTCTTATTGATTGTTTTCTTGTGCAAGTGAATGTTGGGTGTAGCATTATGATGGAATTCTCATGAGTTGATTGCATGCATAACCATGATATATATATATATATATATATATATATATATATTACAAGATGGCATATAGTAATCTAACATTTGATTTTCTAATTAACTAGCCTTTGAAATTGTGTATCCCATGATATATGGCCTTGGTAAAGAGGCCAAACACAATGGCTATTTTAGGTTTTAGCACAAAAACTAATAATGATGGTTGGATTTAAATTATTGTTGATGGACTTGATTAAGGACTGATTTCTAAAAATTGAAAGAGAGGGAGAGAAAACCTGCTGACATGAATGTATAGGTAATCCTAAATTTTAAAATTAAGATAATTTAGTTGTTAATGTGGTCTTGGTTTGAAACATGTGACTGATAAAAAAAATGGAGGATATGTGAACAACTGCAAGAATTTTGCTTGTCCTAGTAGGGTGAAATGGAAGCTGGAATATATACTTATTTATAGTAACCCATTAATACACTAACAATTAAGTGTATGTGGTAGCACATAGAAAGACTCAGTGTAAAGAAGTGGAAGCTTGTATCATCGTAGGTTACAAAATGAAATGGAAAAATACCATCAAGGAATAACAACCTTTAATAAATTGAAGGATTATCTCAGAAGCTTGAAGGTCGAACTAAATATCTGCAAGGAAAAAAAATTGGAGCTTGCGGGGAAGTAGAAAAGGTTGGCCAAGATGAACTCAAAGTTGCAAAAATTCTTGCAAGAATTAAGACAATGGGATTTCCCTCAAAAGGTGGAAGTTGTGTTGGCAGAAAGAGGTTGTGTGAGGCTGAAAAGGAGAAGAAGACATTTTCCTATTGGAATTGTAGATAAAAGAAACTGAGAAGGGATTGTCCCTATAGGTAGAAAAAAGAAGAAAGTATGCCCTGCGAGCCATAAGGACACGAATTGGTGATGAAGGATGTTGAGAAGGAGAAGGGGGAATTTTTGAGATTCAACAAGATGATGAGCTTAGTGAAAAGAGTTGCCTTCACTAAGTGGGCCCACAGGCTATTTTTGATGCAAGTCTATTTTTAGACTATGTCTATTTTTAGACATGGAGACCATATTTCAGAAGTTGCAGGATGCTATTTGTGGATGGTTGGTCAAATTGGAAAAATAGATGGATTTCTATTTTTAGACATATTGGGAAAATTTTATTTATAGATTGCTAATCTAAAAATAGAAGTGTCGATTATTATTAGCTCTTAATAATAATTCGACCCTAAATAACAACTTATTCTCTTGGAGCACTTAATTTCAGTTAACAGATGTGTTAGATCAGCTAGCTGAAGGAATTATGCAATTCCTAGGGTTTACTGGTGTTCATGCATGGAGAACTTCATTTAGAACTCAAGTGGCAGAGTTATGATGGAGTTGGTGAAGTAGTTCATGGAGTTTGTTTTAGTTTAACTACATCCTTGGAGTTAAACTTAGTTGAACTAATTATGTCTATTGCTAACTGATTGATAATTTTAGTGAGAGTGGAGTGAATTAATTAGTTGAATTAACTAATTAATTCACTAAATAATAACTCATTAATCAATTGGACACATACAACAATTAACTACAGTGCATGATGGATTAGTGGAGACTCAGTGGAGAGATAGGTGAAAGGGCAAGTGTGACTATTAGTTGTGACTATAGTGATGCATCCAATGCATCACACATTCATTGGAGATGCCAATGAGGATTACACAGTCAAGGCAAGGGTAATTCGAAGTCATTTAGAGCTATTCTTTAGCATGGATTTCACAGTAGAGGCAGGCTATCAGGAGGGTAGATATCAGTGCATGTTTATGTTGATTTCTTCTTGTTAGTGTGTAGCGATTGTATTGTACTGAGAACTTGATATGATCAAATTTGTATGAGGATTGTTACATGATCTCTATGACATATAATATACAGATATTTGGGGTTTTCAACTTCAGGATTTCATGTTAAACAACTGTGTTATGTGTGTTGATTTTATTGCTTCATGTGTATGCATTTCAATCTAGTTTTGAATTTCCGCAAATGATCAATGGTGGAATGATTATGTATTTTGCATAAAGTTCAATAGTGTGAGATCAGGAGAATCTATGATATATAACGCATTAGTTATATAATTTCTACATGGTATCAGAGCAGTGTTGGTCATTGGAGATTGCAATTAGTGAAGCGGGTTGAGTTTTGTGCTGGTGGAAATTCGAATTTGCTGCAGTGTTTTCTTGGTGCAGAAGTTGAGTATACATTGAAATGTCTTTCAACAGATTGCAATTGGAGTATGCCCTTGAGGGCAGCTTGAATTACATAGCCTGGAAGGACAGGATGGAGGCGGTGCTGGAAGATAATGGTTTGAAGGATTTCATAGATACTGACATTCTGAAGCCTGCTTCTAGCGATGCAGCTGCACTTGACGCATGGCAAAAGAAGGTAGCAAAGTGTCGAAGAATTCTATTGGAAGGTGTGAAGGACCACATTGTGTCTAGCCTTCATGGGAAAGCCACTCCATTTTCAATGTGGAAGGCTTTGACAGATTTGTTCCAAAGCAGTAGCAACCATAGGAAGTTGGCACTGAAAGATAAGCTCAGAAAAATAAAAAAGGAGAAGGGTGATAGTATTCCCAAGTACCTCACGAAGTTTTTCCAGTGTAGGGGTGAGCTGGGAAGTGTGGGGATCACAGTTACGGATGACGTCTTGGTGAGCTTGGCTCTCCTTGGATTACCGAAGAGTTGGCATAGTTATCAAGACTCTGTCAATGCTCGGGAGAAACTATCGGATTAGGAGCAACTTTGGTCGGATCTTGTGCAGAAGGAGATAAGGTGAATGACCAGGGATGGTTCTTCATTGAAGAATGAAGATGAAGAAAATTGTGCTTTGGTTGCCAAAGAAAGGAAAGAAAAAGGAAATAAATTTCAATCCAAAGCCGAAGCTAAAGGCAAGAAGCGGGATTTGTCCAAGGTGAAGTGTTTTCACTATCACCAGCATGGGCATTTCGCCAGTAACTGCCCACAGAAGAAGAAGAATAAGAGCGTTGCTGGCTCTGTAGTGGAAGAGGCCTTAGCCTCGCAATTTGAGCTCGATTTCTCCTTTATCACATGATTTGTTTCATTCGAAATGGGATCGGTGTGGTTTCTTGATAGTGGTGCGTCTTTCCATATGACGGGAGACAAAGAGTTGTTTAGTGATCTGGACGAGAAGGACCTCCAAATGCATATAGAGATGGGTGACGATGGTAGATACAGTGCGACTAGTATCGAGACCATTTCCTTTGAGAGGGAGTGAGGTAAACCTTTTCTCTTACAAAATGTTATGCATGTTCCAAGTTTGAAGAAGAAGTTGGTCTCTGTAGCGATGCTGGAAGACAAGGGTTATGATGTTGTATTTAGTGATGGAAAATATTTCCTGAGGCATAAAACAACGGGTCAAACCAAGAGGATAGGGATTCGTGTTAAGAATCTCTACAAGCTAGAGGTAGATGGCTGCGCTGCAATGGTGGGCAAAGCAAAAGAAGTGGTGAGCCGAGATGAGGGAAAATTATGGCACAGGAGATTGGACCATCTTCACCATGGCACCTTGAAGATTTTGCAGTAGATTTCTACCGGAATTCCCAAAGGTACACTTGCACAGTCAGATCATTGCAAGGGATGTACTTTGGCTAAGTCTGTGAAGACCACCTTTCATGAGAAGGATAGTCATGCTTCGACGATACTTGAGGGAATTAACACATACGTGTGTGGACCTTTCTCGGTTGCTTCAACTATAAAACACAGGGATTATGTGATTTTTGTTGATGACTTTTCTCGTATGTGTTGGATCTTCTTCATGCAAAAGAAGAGCGAGACATACTCAAAGTTCTGTGAGTTCAAAGCATTGGTGGAGAAAGAGTCGAGGAAGCAAGTGAAGGCTCTACGGAACGATAATGGTGGTGAATACATCTCAAGAAAATTCAAAGAATTCTTTAGCAAAGAAGGAATTCGAAGAGAACTCATAGCGCCTCATAACCCACATCCGAATGGGGTTGCTGAGAGGAAGAATAGAATGATCGTGGGTGCTGCACGAGCGATTTTGCATGATCAGGGCCTACCAATGCACTTGTGGGCTGAAGCATGCAACATTGTGGTTTATGTGAAAAACCGTTGTCCTCATAGAGTACTTGGCATGAGTGCACCTGAAGAGGCATTTTCTGGTAAGAAGCCTGATATTTCTCATTTGAAGATTTTTGGCTCACTTGTTTACATTCATGTGACGAAGGATGCCAAGAAGAAGCTAGATCCAACTATAGAAGTTGGGATATTTTTGGGGTACATAGAAACACCCCGCAATTATTGTGTGTATTTTCCAGACAGTCGAATGAATATCATGCGACGGGATATAAAATTCCATGAGGAGAAAGCCATGACGTTGTCACTTGAGAGGGAGCTACACTTGCATGCAGAGGAGGAGCTACTTGTTCCTAAATATGAGCCTCTAGATGTGGATCAGCCACAGGAAGAGATTCATGGAGTGGAAGAAACCACTTATGCAACACTAAACATTAGAACGAGGCAGAAGCGTACCATAGAAGCTGAGCGACTGAAACTTGATGCGGCACAAAATGTAGGAGTCCCTACATCACAGCGCAGACAGAGACAGTCACCTGACATATTTACTGGATACATGGCTATCATGAGCAAGTGTATCGTGACAGAGGAATCTTCTTTCAAAGAAGCAGTGGAGGAGCCCGCATGGGTAGATGCCATGGTGGAAGAGTATGACTCTATTGTCAAAAATAGTGTTTGGGAGTTTATTCCAAGGCCGGAAGGTAAATCAGTGGTAGGTTCGAGATGGATCTACAAGGTGAAGCTAGCTACTGATGGGAGCGTTGAGAAGTATAAGGCAAGATTTGTTGCTCGGGGCTTCTCACAGATCAAGGGGATCGACTATGAAGAAAGCTTTGCACCTGTCGCAAAGTATTCTTCCATATGGACCATCCTTGCTCTCTTAGCACAGATGGGTTGGCACATTCATCAGATGGATGTGAAGACTTTGTTCCTTAATGGAATCATTGAGGAGGAGGTGTACATTGAATAGCCTAAAGGATTCGAAATATTTAGCAGCGAGTCGCATGTGTGCAGGCTCAAAAGAGCATTGTATGGGTTGAAACAAGCACCTCATGCTTGGTACACACGGATCGATAGTTATTTCACCGGACTTGGTTTCGCCAAGAGTGAGGCGGATCCAAACCTATACCAAATTGTGGTGGAGGGTAAGCTTTTAATCATTGTGCTTTATGTAGATGATTTAATACTAATGGGTGATGAACTATTGATACACTCATGCAAGGCAGATCTTGCAAAGGAGTTCGAGATGAAGGACTTGGGCTTCCTTCATTATTTCCTAGGATTGGAAATTTGGCAGCGGGAAGGTGAACTATTTGTGTCTCAAGGCAAGTATGCCAGGGAGATACTGGAGAAGTTTCACATGCAAGGCTACAAGCCTATTAACACTCCTCTTCCTAGTGGTTGGAGTAACGAGGATGCTACATCGGCAGAGGTAGTGGATGCCACTATTTATCGACAGTTGGTTGGTTCGCTCATGTATTTAGTTAATACACGACTGGACATATGCTATGCGGTGAACCAACTTTCACAAGCGATGGTAAAGCCTACCAAGCTCTTTTGTAAGGTGGGAAAGCATGTCCTAAGATATCTCAAGGGCACATCTGAGTATGTATTATGGTACAGACAGTCGGATGAGGTGAAGTTGCATGGCTTCACGGATGCAGATTGGGTAGGAAGCCCAATGGACAGAAAGAGCACATCTGGAGGGATTTTCAGTATCAAATCTACAGCAGTTTCTTGGTACAACAAGAAACAAAGATCCGTGGCACTCAGTTCAGCAGAAGCCAAATACATGGCAGCAAGTTTGGCTACATGATACATTGTGATAATCAGAGTTGCATTAAACTCTCGGTTAATCCTGTGTTTCATGATATATCTAAATATATTGATATCCGGTATCATCATATCAGATATTTTGTGTAGCGGAAGATCATGTTGCTTCAGTACATTCCTACAGAAGATCAGGATGCAAATATTCTGACGAAAGCGCTCACCAGGATAAAATTTGAATACCATAGAGATAGGATCGGGGTGAAACATAATCCATATCTTGTTGAGAGGTAGTGTTGAGATTCAACAAGATTATGAGCTTAGTGAAAAGAGTCGCCTTCACTAAGTGGGCCTGCAGGCTATTTTTGGCACAAGTCTATTTTTAGACTATGTCTACTTTTAGACATGGAGACCATATTTCAAAAGTTGCAGGATGCTATTTGTGGATGGTTGGTCAAGTTGGAAAAATAGATGGATTTATATTTTTAGACATATAGGGCGAAGTCTATTTATAGATCGCTAATCTAAAAATAGAAATGTCGATTATTATTAGCTCTTAATAATAATTCGACCCTAAATAACAACTTATTCTCTTGGAGCACTTAATTTCAATTAACAGATGTGGTAGATCAGCTAGCTGAAGGAATTACGCAATTCCTAGGGTTTACTGGTGTTCATGCATGGATGACTTCAGTTAGAACTCAAGTGGCAGAGTTATGATGGAGATGGTGAAGTAGTTCATGGAGTTTGTTTCAGTTTAACTACATCCATGGAGTTAAACTCAGTTGAACTAATTGTGTCTATTTCTAACTGATTGATACTTCTAGTGAGAGTGGAGTGAATTAATTAGTTAAATTAATTTACTAAATAATAACTCATTAATCAACTGGACAGAGACAACAATTAACTATAGTGCATGATAGATCAATGGAGACTCAGTGGAGAGATAGGTGAAAGGGCAAGTGTGACTATCAGTTGTGACTATAGTGATGCATCCAATGCATCACACATTCATTGGAGATGCCAATGAGGATTGCATATTCAAGGCAAGGGTAATTCAAAGTCATTCAGAGCTATTCTTTAGCATGGATTTCCCAGTAGAGGCAGGCTATCAGGAGGGCAGATATCAGTGCATGTTTATGCTGATTTCTTCTTGTTAGTGTGTAGCAATTGTATTTTACTGAGAGCTTGATCTGATCAGCTTTGTAGAGGATTGTTACATGATATCTATGAAATATAATATACAGATATTTGGGGTTTTCAGCTTCAGGATTTCCCGTTAAACAACTGTGTTATGTGTGTTGATTTTATTGCTTAATGTGTATGCATTGCAATCTAGTTTTGAATTTCCGCAAATGATCAATGGAGGAATGATTCTGTATTTTGCATAAAGTTAAATAGTGTGAGATCGGGAGAATCTATGATATATAACGCATTAGTTATATAATTTCTACATGAATATATATACATGTGTGTGTGTGTGTGTGTGTGTGTTGAAAAGAGATTGTTTGAACTATTGGGGAATGTAAGACTTCAAGGTTGTTAAGAGCCTTGTAAGTAATTATTGAATTGATCTTGGTGTGGGAATATACATATATACATACACGCACTTGTGTGATGGTTGGAAGTGCCATGAAATTTTGACTCATGGGGATTAAATTGATTTTTGGGACTTGTTTATTTTAATGCTTATGTGTTGTGGCTTTATTTTATTGAATTCAAGGATGGATATCATTTTGATTGTACATTCACACATGGCCATTTTTTTTCTTTTGAAATCTTCCTTTATGATTGTGGTTGTCATTTCCATTTTTGTATTGGTTTTCCTCTCCTTCCTTTTTCATTTTTTTTTTTGAATGTAATGCTTTGGATTGAGAAAACTTGTTGGGTTTTCCATGGATCTCCAGTAAGAGAGCTTATTCAAACCCATGAGAGAATACGACTTGAGAAAGGTATATGCATGATAGAAATGAGCAAGGTCGAAAAGGAGCAGTGCATGATTGGCGTGGATAAAAACATTTGATGTTGGGCAGATGGGCCGAAACAGACCATGATTGAAATACCTAAGAGAGTTTCTGTTGAACATGATAGTAGGCATAAATGAAGAAATGTGCATGGCTCAAATTTAACTGTTAAACCATTTCTAGTAGAAAAAAAAATTGGAAGCATTAATGCTAATAGCAAAGTGAAAGGAGAGGATTTTTGGAAAAATAATTCCTTTGACTGGTGCATGTTTTGCTTATATGCAGGGAGTTATTCAACCCTGTTTTTAATTGACATAGGTCAATATCTGTTTTGTTCTTGAGTAAGTGGATATTAATATGATAGCAAAATGAGTTGGTTGGGTCCATGGGAATAATGGATAGTGAAATGGCACAAGGGAAGATGTGTTAAAATTAACTCTAATTACACATGTAATTATGTATTTTATATGTGATCATGTTGATGAGTATATATATGAAAAATCCATTTTGCTGATAGGGTTGTTACTGGTCATTCTTGTGGAAGAATGGTAATTGTTTCAACTTATTAAATGTAGATCATGTGAATGGCATAAAAAGGTTCTTGGTTTTATGAGGAATATGTTGGCAATATGATGCAGAGTGTTGTCCTTGATGGCAACCCACTGAATGAAGATGAAGACATGAGATTGTTGACATGTGTTGTCCTTGATGGCAAACCACCTGATGAAGTTATTTTTGACCTGATGGACTTGGTAAATGATGTAAATCTAATATGAAATGATGTTTGTTAGCAATATGATGTTGAGTGTTATGGCAACCCACTTGATGAAGATGATGGAAACTTACTTGATGAAGTTGTGCTTGATTATGTCTTGATGAACTAAATCTGATGTATCTACAGTGAGTACAGAAGGCAATGAAGAAAGGATTTCAACATGTGCTAAATCTATGGTGAAAAGAGTATGTCTCAAGGCATACGCAGATATGTCTAAGAGAAGTCATGTATGCACGCGGGAACCAACGTTACAAGTTCTGTATGGGCAAAAGCGCTCATAAAGGGCAAAACCAGGGGTAACCACCATGGTATTGACCCATGGTATTGGGTAATGATTCGTCTAAATGAACCCGTCCAGGAATACCATCGGATGTAATGTGGTTTTGGCTCGTGGTATTGAAAAAGGGTAAACCTATATAAAGAGAAGAAATTCATTGTGCAAATCATGAGTGTGGGTGCAAGATGTCTGAGCTTGAATGAATACTTCTCTCTGAAGGATATCTGAATGGAAAGGGTTACAGTTGAATGATAGATCTGAATGTATGCTGCACCAATGATGAAGAAGGGGATCTAGATCTGAAATGTACTTATATTTGCTAGATCTGAAATGATTAGATATGTGATGAGGCGAACATCTGTCTGAGGTAAAGGGTAAAATCCGAAGTGATGTATCTGTTGTGAAGAATTGCAATGACATAAAAGTCTGAAGATCCATACGCTAGTTCGCCGAAGAGGAAGCGCGTATATACGCGGCTTCGCTGAAGCACATGGGACAGCAAGCATGAAATTGGTTATGTAATTTGGTATGTACATACGCCTGTCATGAATGGCGTTTATACACGCGACATCAAGAAATAAAAGTAACGTATGCAACCGTGTTTGTCAAGTATCCTAGAAGATTCGAAATGTTCGATATGATCAAATTATAGTTATCTGTTGTTGATGTTTGACTGTGCTTAAATGTATGGAGAGGGTCCAGTCTGAAAATATGATGAAACGTGGCCTACAAGTTGTGCTCTTTTGAAGTTGTTGGATCCAGTGTGAAAATTGATGAAACGTGGTCCAAGGTGGTGCTGAGGGTTGTAGCCTTCAGTCGGGGGGTTGTAGCTCCCTTCCAGGTGAGGCTGGTAAACCAGATCAGGGGGTCGTAGCTCCCTTCCAGGAGAGGCTGGTAAACGAGTCAGGGGGTTGGAGCTCCCTTCCAGGAGAGGCTGGTAAACGAGCGCAGGTGGGTGCCTGCGTGCTGGTAGGAGTCTGCACCAGCACATATGTTGCAAGATGTTTTCTCTATAATAAAATATTGAAGGCTGAGCAACTGCAGCGGTGGTTTTCTCCCGACTTGGGTTTCCACCTAAAAATCCTGGTGTTCATGTGTGATGCTTTGTGTGATGGTTTATTCTGTTCTTACTGCACATGTTTACTGTTTATAGAACATCTAATGGATGAATGATGGAATGATATAAGTGAAGAACTAATGGCATAATTAGATCTCTGTGTATACGCGAGTTTTATGAAGGATATCCGCGTGTATACGCTAGTTGGCTTCAACAAAGTAGCGTATGGGTTTTAGAGCATGAAAAAGTAAAAAGTTTCAGTTTTCCCTAAATACTGATTCACCCCCCCCTCTCAGTATTTTTCCCAACAATTGGTATCAGAGGAGGTTCTTCTGCAGAAGCTTGATCGCTTGAAGAAGATCCGTCGCAATGGGAAGTCAAGAAGGAGTGATGTCTATAAAGCCACCTCTATTCAATGGAAGCAATCTGATATTCTGGAAGGTACGAACAAAAGCATATCTACAAAGTCTTGGTGCAGATGTATGGGCAATCGTGGAAGAAGGTTATCAATACCCGGCAAGTATTCCTACTGATGCAGCAGAAAGGAAGAAGTATGAAATCAATGCCAAAGCAGTAAATGTCTTATTTGGTAGCATGTCTGAACCAGAATTTGCTAAAGTGATGCAGCTACATTCAGCAAAAGAAATATGGGACAAAATCATTCTAAGCTATGAAGGAGACACAAAGGTAAAAAGTGCAAAACTCCAAACTCTTAGAATTGAATATGAAAATTTGAAGATGCATAGTGATGAAAGCATTGCCCATTTCTTCTTACGTCTGGATGATATTGTAAATCGAATGAGAAATTTGGGTGAAAACATAACTGATACTACTTTGGTGGAAAAAGTCTTAAGATCCTTGACTTCAAAATTTGACTCTAAAGTTTCAGCTATTGAAGAAAGGCAAGATCTGCAAACTCTTACTATTGTTCAATTACATGGTATTCTGACTGCTTTTGAAATGAGACAAGGAGGTCCTTCTCAAATCAGAGAAGCTGCTTTTAAGGTATCTGTAAGAGGAAAAGAAAAGGAAGTTGTCAAAGAATCCAGCTATATATCCGATGAAGAAGAAGCGAATTTCGTGAGAAAACTCCAACTAGGAACTGGAAGATTCAAAGGTAAGCTTCCTTTCAAATGTTTTGAGTGTGGAAAAGTTGGTCACTATGCAACTAAATGTCCTTATAGAGAAAAACATGGTAAAGGGAAACAATTTGAAAAGAGGAAGAGTTATTATGCAAATGAAGATGATGATGAAGTGTCCAGTGAAGATGAAGAAGATTCTGACCATGATCTGAAAGTACTCATGGAAAAGAAGAAAAAGAAGAAGGCTACTCGAAACAAGAAGATATCTCAGAAAACTTGTATAGAAGAAATTGAAGAAGATGAATCAGATAGTGATTGGGGTCCTTGTAATACTCTTCTTTGTGCAAACAATAGTGAAGATAGTGAAAGTAAATTTGTGGATCTAGAAGAAGCTATCAAGATCAAAGTTGAAGAACAACAAAAGGAAATTGATAAGAAAGATTCTATCTACAAAGAGATGATCTCTCAAATGAAAGAACAAATAGAAATGCTAAATGGACAGGTGGACAAGTATCAAAGGTTTCATACTTATGCATCCAATCGAATTAAAGAACTAGAAGCAGAAATCAACGATCTAAATGCAGATCTCGAAAAATCAAGCAAGAAGAATGAAGGACTTGAAGTTGCAATCATCTTTCTACAAACAGATCTTGAAGCATCAAATAAGAAGAATGAAGAACCTCTGTCATTTGAAAAGGAAGGCCTTGAAGCAGAAATCATCTCTCTCAAAGAAGATCTGGAAAAATCAAATAAGAAGAATGAAGAGCCGCAAAAAACATGTGAAGAAAACGAAAATTGGTTGAAAGAAGAGATTCTAAATCTGAAGGATCAAGTAGAAGATGGAAGAAGGAAAGAAGAAAGCTTGATGAAGCAATGTCAAGCCTTGGAGGTTGAGGTAAACATTCTCAAAGGTAAATTAGAAGAAAAGGTTAAGCTTTTGAGGTTTCAAGATAGTACTAACATTTTGGACAATATTCTGAGTAATCAAAGGTCTCTTGCTATCAAACTTGGTCTTGGTTTCCATGAAAATGTTAAAGGAGAATCTAGCTCACAAGGAAGTGCCAAAAATTCAGAAGATCTCAATGCAAAACCTGATGTGTTGAAAGAAACAAAAGATCAACCAACAATCATGAATTCTCAAAGGAATTCACTAATAATGTTGAATGCTTTAAATGTCATAATTATGGGCATGTTGCAGCCAATTGCAGAAGCAGAATGTTTCAGGCACATACAAACAGATTCTACACAGAAAGGTACTCTGGTTTCTTCAAAGGATATTGTTTTTCATGCAACAAGTATGGTCATAAAGCAGCTGATTGCAATAGAAGGAAGAATAGAGAAACACACTATGATCCTTATGCTTACTTCTCTGGTCACATGAGATGTTATGCTTGTAACAAGTATGGACATATGGAAAAAGAATGCAGGATGAACAGATATGAGAAATTGGATAACTTCTAGCACACAAATAGAAAGTTCAAGCAAATTTGGAAAAAGATGGAGGACCGGTCAGAAACGTAGGGAATACTGACCCTACAGCAGTCATCCGCTTCTAAAGCTTACTTCTCTGAATGACTGCAGGAGAGATGTGAGATACATTATATGGATTAGTAATGTATGTCACTGGTGGAGCAATGTATGATGTCTCTCATGATTGATTTGATTATTTCGTTATATGTATTTCGACTAGGTATCCGACAGTGAAGAAGATAGGTACAGAAGTACAAGTTCAGAGATGAAGGAATGTGAAAAGTTTCTATGCTTCACTTTCCACACGCGGTTTAGATGAACAAAGTCGCGTATACACGCGGAAAGTCCAAGCATATGTGGCCGCGTATGCATTGATGATAAGAGAATTTATATGATAGGTCAAGATCCGGAGCGTAGTGTCAGGGGAGCATCACCAACGTTAATAACTGTATTATTGACTCTGTATCAGCTTAGTTTCTCAGTTCTAAATAATGATGATATGATACATGGTTTCTTATGTTGAAGATTATGGATGAGTCCTGTTTTCTTTTTGATGAAGAGTTTTCGTTGCTGAGATAAAAGTCTTATAATTCGGAGATAAGGACAGGCCATGCAGAGATTGTTGCTGATGATTTGCTGATGAACGTATTCAGGTTGCACAAGTTAAGGAGGAGCACTGGTTCAGGGGGAGCAGCAGGTTGAATACTAATGATTGCATTGTTGGCAATATGACTACTTATTCTTTTTTTTTTGGTGATACTCGTGCTCAAATGATGATGACTTGGTACATGGTTTATTATGATGATATTTTGAGCCCTGGTTGCTGATAAGTATCCTTTGTGCTCACACATGGATGAGTTGGATGTCGTTTGATTCAGAAATAAGAATAGATCATGTAGAGTTTGTTTCTATGGTTGAGATCTTTGCCTACATATGTTACTTCATGTTAAATCTTGAAGATCTTAAGGATATTGGACCACATGGATCACATGGATGATCGTTTGACACATATTTGAAGATGTTGATGATAATCTCTCTGGAAAGATTTTTTTTATTGATGTCATAAAGAATCAAGGTTTGGTTACTAATGGGAACAGCAACCGTTGGATGACGCTTGAAGACACAACTACATTGTTCTATCTATCTCGTAGTTCAGGGAAGCATTCAAACATCCCAGGCAACGTTGAATACCGTTTTGCCTCACAAAGGATCAGACTGAAGCAACTTAGAAGATGGAATTGGATACGCGGGTTTCATGAAACACAGTCGCGTATATACGCGAGTTCCTGCACAGAAAACTGCGTATGTCTGATTGCTGACATTTTTTTCTGGAGTCAGCTCTCTTCAGCACAGCTGCAGTGCTGTTTGGTGTCTTTGATACTGTTTGGTATCTCTGGTGGTGCTCCAGTTCTCATAATTCTTTTTCTAATGTTTTTATAAAGATGCCTTGATGATTTGTTGGTAAAAATGTTCAGGATGCACAAACTAAGGGGGAGCCTTAGTCATATGAAAAGGATTCATGGATGCACAGATTCAGGGGGAGCATTAGCATTGCTGAGTATAATGCATTGTTGGCATTATGATGGTTATGAAATATGTTCTCTTTCTTGAGGACTTTCTGGTGTTGGTCATAAATGGTCATATTTATATTTTGGTGAAAAGGTCTTGTTGAGACCCATGATGTAAATTTGTAATATTCAGTCATGTAAAGGACTTGTCAAATTTGTAAACCCACTTGGTTGGGTAGCTGAGTCAAATTTTGTAAAACCCACTTGGTTGGGTAGTTGAGTCTCATATGTAAATCCACTTGGATGGATCTTTGATGTAAGTATGAGTCATTTGGGTGATAGGAAATTCATATATTTGCTGCATCAATGAGGCACATAGGTTTGAAGTTTCAAAGACAACTTGGGGGAGCTTCTGTCACCAAGATATACTGATCTCACAGTAACGTTTCTTCCACATGAGGAGAAAAGGGGGAGAGTATGTTGGCTTTTGATCTCGCCCTTTGCTCCTGATGTCAAAGGGGAGAGTGACATGGTGTTTGAATGAAGAGAAAGAATTTTGGGTGTCAAATGCAGAGATGACATGGTGCTATTGTTTTCTTAATGTACTCATCTGCTGGAGAGGTAACCAAACACCATTGTGGTTGCCATCAAGTCCAAAGGGGGAGATTGTTGGCAATATGATGCAGAGAGTTGTCCTTGATGGCAACCCACTGAATGAAGATGAAGACATGAGATTGTTGACATGTGTTGTCCTTGATGCAATCCACCTGATGAAGTTATTCTTGACTTGATGGACTTGATAAATGATGTAAATCTAATATGAAATGATGTTTGTTAGCAATATGATGTTGAGTGTTGTCCTTGAAAGGCAACCCACTTGATGAAGATGATGACAACTTACTTGATGAAGTTGTGCTTGATAAATTATGTCTTGATGAACTAAATTTGATGTATCTACAGTGAGTACAGAAGGCAATGAAGAAAGGAATTCAGCATGTGCTAAATCTATTGTGAAAAGAGTATGTTTCAAGGCATACGCAGATCTGTCTAGGAAAAGTCGCGTATGCACGCGGAAAAGAACGTGCCAAGTCGCGTATGGGCAAAAGCGCTCATAAAGTGCAAAACCAGGGGTAACCACCATGGTATTGACCCATTGTATTGGGTAATGATTCTTCTAAATGACCCTGTCCAGGAATACCATCGGAAGTAATGTGGTTTTGGCTCATGGTATTGAAAAAGGGTAAACCTATATAAAGAGAATAAATCTACTGATAAATCAAGAGCGTGGGAAAAAGCGATGTCCGAGCTGAAATGAATACTTCTATCTGAATTATATATCTGAATGGAAAGGGTTATAGTTGAATGATAGATTTGAATGCATGAGGCACCAATGAAGAAAATTATGAAGAAGGGGATCTAGATCTGAAATGTATTTGTATATACTAGATCTGTTTATGGAGTGATTAGATCTGTGATGAGGCGAACATCTATCTAAAGTAAAGGGTTGAATCTGAACTGAATATTTGATCTGAAGAAGTATGCAGCTCTGTAATGGTTGAAGATCCATACGCTAGTTCGTCGCAGAGGAAGCGCGTATATACGCGGCTTAGCTGAAGAAAAAGCGCGTATGCGCAAGGAAATTGGTTCGAGAATTTCAGGCGTAAGTATACGCCGGTTTATGAATCCAGAAGCGCGGGTATATACGCGACATCATCGTTAAAAGAAAGGCTGTAGCAAAACTAGGGCTCATTTAAGTATGAGGTATGAAATGTCCGATCCGATCCGCCGGGTTATAGCTAACTGCTGTTACGTTTGACCGTGCTTGCTGAACACGGAGTGGGTCCAGTCTGAAAATATGATGAAACGAGGCCTACAAGTTGTGCTCTTTTAAAGTTGTTGGATCCAACAGGATGTCGATGAAACATGGTCCACAGAGGTGTCGTAGGTTGTAGCCTTTAGTCGTGCAGTAGCTCCTCTTCCAGTGAGGCCGGTAAACGAGAGCAGGGGGTCGTAGCTCTTCCAGAGAGGCCGGTAAACGAGTCGTGGGTTGGAGCTCCTTCCAGAGAGGCCGGTAAACGAGTGCAGGTGGGTACCTCGTGGTGGTAGGAGTCTGCTGGCCATAATATGTTGTAAGATGTTTTCTCTATAATAAAATATTGAAGGCTGAGACAACGGCAGCGGTGGTTTTCTCCCGACTTGGGTTTCCACCTAAAATCCCGGTGTTCATTTGTGTTGCTTATGTGTGATGATTTATTATTTTCTTACTGCACATGTTTACTATTTATTGAACATCTGATAAATAAATGATGGAATTATATAAGTGAAGAATTAATGGCATAATTAGATCTTTGTGTATACGCGAGTTTTATGAAGGATCTCCGCGTGTATACGCTAGTTGGCTTCAGCAAAGTAGCGTATGGGTTTTAGAGCATGAAAAAGTAAAAAAGTTTTAGTTTGCCCTAAATATCGATTCACACCCCCCCTTCCCGCATTTTTTTTAATAGAATAAAGTGGGAAAAAGTAGCCCTAGATGATCTATGATTTTAATGTCATGTGAATATGATTCTTATATTATGCTCATGTTATATTACAAACAGGGAATGTTGAGGAGTATATCAATAAAAATAAAGTGTGATTTGTAGCATGTTGGACAAGCATGGGTAATTAAAGAAACCACAGATCCTAGATTTGGATTGTAGATGCTTGCGGTGAATTGTGGTAAAGACACTAGAGCCAGTATTTATTGGTGTTTGTGGATAGAGACAGTATGGTATTTTGATTTTCAACATTTTTGTGTACATGTTGTGTTGTACCATGTGTATTTGTTGAGTTTTACTATGTGTATATGTGTATGTGTTATGTTATGTGTTTTGGATAGGAAATTATGGACTATCTCGACCTGTGTGTTTTGTAATGTGTTTAGGACAAGTGGACGGCCCAAAAAGGGGATTTCCTGGATCTATGAAGTTGTGTTTTACACCAATATTCCTATCTAAAAAAGACTACCTAGTTTGGTAGTGTCCATATTCGAGGGGTAGAAATTGAGATTATTTATATTTATTTGTTACTAAGTTCTCACCTTGGGGCCGATGAACCACTTAGTAAATTTGCAATCAAAGAGAAGAGATGAGAAGGCATTGGGTGCTTTTCGGGTTTGGAAATCAGTCCAGTGTTTGTACGTGATCAAAGAGAAGAGAAGGCACTAGGTGCTTGTCGGGTTTGGTAATCGATCCAATGTGTGTACATGGTCAAAGAGAAGAGAAGGCACTATATTTTTATCCAGTTTTGAAATCTATCCAATGTGTGTACGAAAAAAAAAGGCCATTGGATGGTTATCAGTTTGGAAATTGATCCAGTATTTGTATAGAAATAAGAAAAGGGAAATTCAAATATGAGTATCAGTATTCCATGTGATTTCATGAATTTCTAAATTATGAACATAAATTTATACGCTGGTCTATGATGGTTTGGTTTATGAGCTAAACTGGTTTCTCATGATAGGATGCAAAATAAAATCACAAGTTTCACTTCATGGACAAGATGCTAATGAGGTATGTTTCAAATTTATTTCAATTCCTTATGATGATTCTAATGGAAATTTGTGTGTTATGACATAGGAAAGCATGGAATTTCCCATCTTGTGTTGTTGGAGTTGGCTATAAGACACAAAGCAATGGAAGCATAGGAATTAAAGGATGCAACGGTATGCTGGTAAAAGATTTCAGAAATAGGTCCATTGTGGGACATGGGTACCCGATAGCATCCATTGATTTCCATGAAGCATGCCATCACCGATATAAAGGTGTTGAGGAAGGGACTTGTCTGGGTTATTAGACTCTTCCAATTCAAGAAAACCTTACCAAGGAATGGATTTTCCAAGGGACTAGAAAGCATAGAAGGGGATGATTGCACTTGGAAGGTGTGTGATTGCATAGAATGGGGTGACCAAATTTCACAAGGTTCTGGGAAGAAAATAAGGGAAGGTCAGGAAATAAATTGGTTTTGATCCTAGTTTATTGAAATTGGAAGAAAATTTTGGGTGTTCCTAGAAACAATGAGTCATGACTAGTTTACTAAAGGAATAAGAAGCACATGGATAGTAGTGTTGCACATTAGAGGAATGAAACATTCCAAATGAAATGAACAAATCCAAGTTTTATTGAGCACATAAGAAGCACAAAATACTACAAAATGATCATTGGGAGATGGTTGCATTAATGAATTAATATCTACTGAGTGTTCAGACAAAAAATTTTGCATATAAGATGTGTTGTAAAATCTAAAATGATATATGTATATAAAGCTCCATAATTAGCAATGATTTTTTTAAATCATTTTTTAGTTGTATATGGTTATTGAACGCCAAGGATAATGTTCCCCCCAAAATCTCCCTAATCAATAGTTCTTGGTTTAAAGAATGTTTTGGTTGTATATGGTTACTGAACACCAGGGATAGTTTGGAAGGATAGTACATTCATTCACACACTCACTCATTCATGCACATGCATAGGAGGATATAGAGAAAACAAGTTGTTACACAACATGTGTCACTGTCCTTTTAATCCTTGTTTCTAGATATTGGATAACTCATAAAATGGTACCTATGTACTTTTCCCATCAAGGAGAACATGCCCTTGGATCCCATAAATTCTGAAGATCAATTCCCATTTGACTCATTTTTGGAGAATCTCCCTAAAAAAATTCTTTTGTGGACTGGCGCGACCACACAGTGTTTCACCAGTGCTTATGGCGGAACCTTAGTCTATGACCTACACTAATCAATGATGGTATGGACCCCATACTCATGTTGATCCACTTTTGGAAGTGTTTCAGAAATGTAAGCAAAGCTTCATGGCCTAGAATCTTTGAGAGCAGAGGGTTGGATGTTTGTTGATCATGATATGGTCGAGATTTATCCTTCGAGTTTCTTGTTCCCACAAAAGAGGAACCACTCAAGGAGATAATACCTCCTTCCATCCTATGAGTATCCATTTCCCCTCCTCCCATGGCTATAAAATTATCCCTTTCCACATGCCTCGACTAGAACAGAAGGAGAAAGAATCTGAATATTGCTTTAGCTATAGAAGGAGAGAGTTGAGATCATTAGCCTCCATGTGTTAAGACTTGAAAATAGTGTCTTGGAGACGTGCTTGGATTCGAACCCGTCAAAGGAGAGTTCTGAAATCAAGGATAAGGTTGTAACTCACCTTTATGATCATTAATATAATACAACTAGTTTTTACTTTCCATTTTCGTTTGTTATTATGATGAAAATTCTAATACTCCTTGATATGTTAGTCATTCAATATAAGTATTATTTTTTCTATCTCGTTTCGTATTGTATTCTGTCTCTTGCCACAGGTATTGATTGTAAATAGGAGAAAGGAACATAATCTGGAGCAAAATATAAGTGGATACATTCCAAAGGAACAAGTACTAGGCACAAGTTTAAGGTAGGTACTCCTATCATTTGTTTCTAACTTAAATCAATCTTGGAAATTAGTCACCAATATGTTACACAACATTTTGTCATTGTCCTTTTAATCCCTATTCCTAGATCTTGGAGAACTCATACAGTGGTCCTTGTGTACTTTTCCCATCATGGATCACATGTCCTTGGATCCCACAAAGTCTGAAGATAAATTCCCCTTTGACTCATTTCTGGAGAATCTCCCTAAAATATTTCTTTTTTTGGACCAGCGCGACCACCCAATGTTTCACCAGTGCTTATGGAAAAACCTTAGTCTGTAACTTGCGCTGATCAGCGCTGGTATGGACCCCATACTCATGTTGATCCACTTTTGGAAGTGTTTTAGAAATGGAAGTGAAGCTTCATGGCCTAGAAGCTTTGAGAGCGGAGGGTTGGATGTTCTCTTATCATGATATGGTCGAGATTTCTCCTTTGGGTTTCTTGTTCCTACAAAAGAGGAACCACTCAAGGAGATAATACCTCCTTCCATATTATGAGGATCCATGTCCCCTTCCCCCATGGCTATAAAATGATCCCTTTCTGTTATAGCATCATTTCTCACCTTCACATGATTCATGATTGCTTTGATGGTTTTGGGCACCCATTCCTACAGACTTGGACAAATTCACTTAAAAACAGTGTAAAAATCCCCATACGCGACTATGCCCGTACTTTTCCGCGTGTATACGCGAGTACAGCTAGACTTTTCCGCGTATGCCATTAAAATGATTAAAAAATATATAAAAAATCCCTAATTTCGCGCTGGGTTGATGGTTACTCAGGTAGTTCAACCACCCCAACCCGTGGCCAACTGTTTCCAACTGTTGAAACTACTTGGAGGGACTATAAAAAGCCCTCATGTGTATGGCCTAAGGGAGAGAGAGAATTATTGATATTATACTCTGTTGGTATTCCCTATCCAAGTCTGACTCCCCGTGCCTCCTGCACTTTCCCAGTTCATTACAGGAAACCCTTGTTTCCTTGAGATGCTCATCTCCCTATATGTCATCTCGTATGCACCAGTTTGGAAGGAGTCTTAGCGAGGCAAGGGCGGGACGAATCCGGACGACGGTCTTCTCAAAGATCGTGGAAGGATTCAGGTGATCTCTCCACTCGTTACTTTTGTACATGCTATTCATAATACAGAAGTACCATGTTGTTCCTGAAATATACGTGTTAGTGTATGCTTATATGTATAAGAATATTTGTTATTTAAGCATTCATTATGATTTATCTGATGTTTTATATGAATTTCACTAACATTTAGAGTAGATATATGCTGTACAACCAGTTCTTCATGCTTGTTTCTTCTTGTCTTTCAGGTTAAGAAGGAAGGACGGTTGCTAGGGGTTTGAACCCAGCGGGATCTACTTCAACCGTAGGACCTACGGGTAACTTCCTCGTTCTACTCTATTTAGTTTTTCTGAACATGCATGGTTGTGTGAGTCCTTCTTAAGTAACATGCCCCTGCTCTGTGGAGGTTGTAACCCAACGAACCTCTAGGGTGTTTTTCCCCGAAACACTTTCCTCATGCCTCGGCTAGAACAAAAGGAGAAGGAATCTGAAGATTGCTTTAGCTATATAAGGGGAGATTTGAGATCCTTAGCCTCCATGTGTTAAGATTTGAAAAGAGTGTTTTGGAGACATGCTTGGATTTGGACCCGTTAAAGGAGAGCTCTGACATCAAGGTGAAGTTTGTAACTCCCCTTTTTTATCATTAATAGAATACAACTAGTTTTTACTTTCCATTTTCGTTTGTTATTATGATGAAAAGTCTAACATTCCTTGATATGTTAGAGAGATTTCATTCAATAGAAGAATTATTTGTTCTATCTAGTTCTGTGTTGTATTCTGCCTCTTCCCATAGTTATTTATCATAAACAAGAGAAAGGAGCGTGATCTGGAGAAAAAGATAAGTTGATACACTCCAAAGGAACAAGTAATCGACACAATTTTAAGGGAGGTACTCCTACCATTTGTTTCTAATTGAATTCAATCTAGGAAAGTAGACACTTGTTTGTCTTGTTTGTTGATAGACCAACTCTAGGGCTAGAGGGATCATCTCTGTTTCAAGATTGTGTAAAAATGAAACTAATCTCAAGCATAGTTCGTCTTTGTTTCAAGCTTATGTAAAAATGAAACCATTCTCATTATACTCTTGTGATTACCATTTTATCAGCCTGTTTTTTCCATATGAACCTTAGTTTTCTCATTCCATCATCACCATCTGCTTGGCTGATCATATGCCTTCACTTGGTTGTTTTACCCTTTCCTGAGGAACCTCCACGATGAGTGGTCTTGTTAGCTAGCCTCTTTACCTTTACATATTTTGAGTAGTTCCACCGTAACCAGAACCACTTGTTATCCTTTATACCACTCATTCCTCCAGGAGGAGTCAACTTTAAACTCTTTTCTAACTCTAAAAAAATTAAAAGATTGTCGAGTACTTGTTGTTTTGAACTCATTAAAGAAAACGAAACATTGTTTACCCAGTATATGTTTAACCCTTTTTCAGGCTGGGATAAACTATTTACGAAAAAAGAATACCTTATTTAATAATAACTAAGAGGTTCTCTCGAATATTTTTTTCTACCTTTTCGGGTTCGAGAGACTATCTACAAAAAGGGACCTTTGTAGTTTTCTTTTCCGCTTCTTTTTAAAACTCCCTAAACATGAAAAATATACCGAGTTTTACCTTTGTTGGGCTCGTTAAAACTAAATGACACTATACTTGTCACCATGAAAAGACCGAGTTTCTCCTTCCTAGGGCTCGTAAAATTTACTAGGATGGATTCATCCAAAGGATGAACTTATATGACAAGAATATGTTATCCCCTTAAAATTTGTATTAAAAAATAATTAGGGTACTCGCCATAAATGGTGGGGGGGTAATGGAAGTATTCATTAGTCGTGTCAGCAGTATGTCACTCTTGAACATGACACATCCTCTGTTTCATGTCAGGTTTAGGTCATCCTCACTTTTCCACCTACCTTCCTGAGTTTTGGTTATCCATTTTTTCCTCTCATATGATCTCTACCACGTCACCATGACCTTGAATCTCGTTTTTTGTCAAAATACTTTCAAACTCCGGAGTCGTGTTACTGATATGTTCAAGAGCAATCCCTTCTACAGTTCATTCATTACCTGATTCTCTGTTCCAGTCTTGATTCACAACCATCTTGTTTCCTTTCTCTCGTTTCCATGATGTGGGATACATCATGGCCCTCCTTTGATAGATCACTTATTTTCAACTTCAACTCATTATCCAGGAAGCCTTATCTGGATGACCTACCCACCCATTCCGCTAAGTATTGTGACCATCCCGCTCACCTTAGAAAAAAATTTCTCCATTGTAGGCACTATAATATCCGACTTAATCCGCATAAATGTTTCTTTTTCATTGAATCTGGTATACTTCTATGGTTTTTCATCCCCAAGGAAGGCATCCGCCTTTATCCTCTAAAATTAGAGGCTATTGTCAACTTACCCCCTCCTTCATCTTTACATCAGTTACAGAGGTTACAAGAGAAAGCTAATTTCCTTCATCGTTTTGTACCTAAATATGCTAAGCTCGCTAAAGGTTTTACATGTTTGCTTAAGAAAAGGATCCCATTTCTATGGGATGAGGTCACTCAAAATTCCTTTGATGCCTTAAAAAAATTTCTTGTCGACGTTCCTTTACCGCATCCCCTTAATTATCATCATGATAATTTTCTCTATTTAGCCGCTACTACCAGCACTATCGGTATGGTACTTGTCCAAGATGATGATGATGGCACTGAACACGTTATTTACAACCTCAACCACAATCTTATGGATATTGAGACTCAATATGCCCATGTCAAGAAATTAGCTTTAGTTGTGGTTCACGTTGTTCAGCGTTTTCGACACTACATTTTACTTCGCGCGACTACCATGATCTTCGATTGCAACCCCATGACCTAAATTTTGAATCATCAGTTACTGGGGGGGAAATATTCTAAATGGATTTTCATACTACAAGAATTCAATTTGGAATTTACTGATGTTAATTGCAAAAAATCAGTGGTATATGCCAAGTTAATATGCTCCCTTCCCTTCGCATCTGTCTTTTCGGTTTTGACGAGCATATTATGAACAATATTATCTTCCTCATCAACACTCTTGACCCTTGGTACGGTGATATCATCGTGTATCTCCAAACTCAAACTTTTCGACCGAGTTGACCAAATCTGATCGTTGACGTATTCGACATTACTCTCACCCCTATCGCATCGTAGGAGATACTTTGTACCGTGTCGATGTCAACTCGATTCTTTGCCGATGTTTGACTCTTGAAGAGGCAGAGAGAGTTCTTAATGACTTCCATTCCAGGGCATGTAGCGGTCATATTTCTAGATACGCTATTACTCAAAATATGCTTCGCGCTAGATAATTTTGGCCTTCTATTTTTAAGGATTGTATTATTACCGTCCCCAAATGTCACACTTGCCAGATTTACCAATGAAAAATGTGTGCCCTGCCTACAACCTTACACCCAGTTATTACCATTGGTCCTTTCGCTAAATGGGGCATTAATTTTATGACATGTAACCCTCGCTCGGCCGGGGGGGCATAGCTATATTATCGTCGTTGTCGATTACTTCAAAAAATGGGCCAAGGCGATGCCTACATACACTGCTGATGATAGAACTGCGGTTCAATTCTTATTCAATCATGTTATAGCCTAGTTTGGAGTTCCTCAAGCCATCGTCATCAACCATGGCTCCCATTTCTTCCATTACATGATGGTCGAGTTGACGACACAGTTGGGTTTGCGTCACGACAACTCAACTCCCTATTACCCTCAAGCCAATGGCCAAGTTGAAGCCATCAACAAAGTATTAGTTACCATGCTTCAGCACACTATTGGGATGCACAAGTCCAACTGGCATCTCATGCTCTTTTCATCTCTTTGAGCTTACCAAACCTTGGCCAAAAATGGTACCAAATTCACTCCTCTTCACTTAGTATATGGTCTGGAAGAAACTCTACTGATTGAATGCAAAATCCCTTCACTCAAGTTAGTTGTCGAATTACTCCCAAATACCTCACCAGAAGAGGAACGTCTTCTATATCTGGAAAGGCTTAACAAAACTCATCACTTTTCCTCTTTATTCATTGAAGCTCAGAAGAAACGGGTCAAAGCCCATTTCGATCAGATCGTTTCCCCACGTTCCTTCTTTGAAGGAGACTTGGTTCTTTTATATGACCAAACTCACCATAAACTGGGAGCAGGAAAATTTGAACCCATGTGGCATGGGCCATACATTGTCAAACATGTTTTGCAAAAGGGGGACTGAGTTAATTGAATATGAAGGAAACCCTTTGGATAAGCCCCGAAATTGGCTTTACCTAGAAAAAAATTATTATGCGTAATCTCTTTCGTATAATTACTTTTGTACATTAATATGTTTTCATTTTTTTACAGTTGGTTTGGTGTGATTTTGCAAGAAGTTTTCCTACAAGGTGAGTTAGTGGATCTACAAGGTATCTGTTTAAGTTGTAAAACTAACAATATTGTCGAGTATAGTGCAGTCATTTGTCTGAAGCCATTGCTTTCGGCATTAGGGAATTAGTTGTAAATATTGATTCATAGCTTGTCGTGCTTCAACTCAATGGGAAATATTCCATTAGAAATCCTCAAATTTTCAGAATGTATCTGCGTGTTTGTCTCTTAGAAATTTATTTTTATTACATCACATATCAGCATATTCCAAGATGCATGAATACATTAACAGATGCATTGGCTAATCATGTTCTGGATAGACATTTGCGAAACTTGTAAAACAATGAATCATCATGATACATAAAACAAGAAAATATAGCATATATATATATATATATATATATATATATAGATATATATATCTATATATATGTATATAGATACATATGTATCGAGAATTTTTGCAAATAGTTTAGTACATCATGGTCCAAAAAATACATGTGTTCTAGTACATGAATGACTCGTAAGTCTCAAAAAAAAAAAACTCCAGAACTAAAACTAAAAGGACTAGTCATCATGATGCTCATGATAACAAGTCACTTCTCTAATGACTCTGGTCAACAACTGATGAATACAGTCTGAGACCCCCACGATGTGCCTCTGGTAATGACGAGGGATGTCATTGAAGCAGGTATATTCTAGAATCCCTCTAGTCAGCTGCTCTAGATTCCAAGATATTTCCTCCTCATTGTCTACTCCTTCCTCATAAGGAACAGCCTCAAATTTCCTCTCCACTCTTCTCGCTATTGGGGACATCCCATTAGGTCTTTGTGGTCCAACATCTACAAAATATAATTTTAAAATAGTAGAACACATATACCAAAAAAAACAATAATTTAAAAAAAATAAAAAATAAAAAAAACAAGTTTTACCTCTGTCATCCCAAAAGTCTCCTGGAAGAGGAAGATCTAGGTCACCTCTGAAATCAGTCCAAAAATATGGCCAGTCCTCCACCATAATGATTTTACTCCTCAACCATACAAAAAAGGCTGGTTTGTATGACATATGCTGACCACCTCCCGCGTGACGCATCAACTCGCTCCATCAAATCATTCGAGGACCCCATGGTTGTAATATCCCAAAGGCGAGAATGTAGTAATAGTTAAACACAATATAAGAAATGAAACTAAGTAAACAATATATCTAAATACAACATCAAAATATACAGAGAAGTTGAGCCATTTTATTATATGGATATGAATCAGTTACACAATGTACAGAAAATGAGTAGATGTAGCCCAAGAAAAGGCCTAGAATCACCATACAATGGTGCTGCCACTAGCACTGTGTAACTGGTGAGCTTACAGAAGAAATATTTCATTTTCCTTTATGTTGTTGATATACATGTGAATTATGCAAAGGATAATGAAAATCTAGGGAGCTTATGAGCTCTGATGATGCCAAGATTCAATATCTGGCCAATGTGATGGAAAACCAACCTCCTAGGGTTTGATCCTTTATCTACTGAGATTACAGATATGAAGCTAGATCTGAAAAATAGATGGCTTAAATATGTCACAAGATTAGATCTAATCTTGAAGGGTTGATCCTTCTTCAGATCTACAAGCTAGAAGCTCTAGATCTAGCTTCTCAATCCTCCAATGATGATTACAGCTGCTGCTACACAACTGCTCATAAAAACTATGTTGTAAAGGAGAGAGAGGCTCTATTCCTGCTGAAATATGATGCAATACATTCCAGGCTGATGGGAATACTGATGGAAAGGTGAGGGAATGATCCCTCACAAGATTACTAGCTGAAATGCTAGCAACTTCCTTCCTCCTTTGGATCTGCAATAATGGACAACGTAATTTTGGATGGAACTACTGCTGCTAGGAGGTAAATAACTCTTGGCCTGATGCCTGATCTGAAATGAATCTCTAGGAATGTTAATATTTAAGCCTAGGGTGATAGGGATAATCCTACACCGGTTCCTCAACTGAAATATTGAAGGACAACCTCCTCCTCTCAAACTGATCTTTAGAAATCTGCAATTTTTGAATATGGATGTTCTGCAGAAAGTAGGAAAAGATATGTGGCACCAATTCCTAATGTAGAATGAAGTAAAATACTCTTTCAAGAGCTACTCAATGAAAGAGGTGGGATTCCCAACCAGGAACACCCTTTACTAAACAACACATACAATCTTTGCTAAACAACCCAAGAAAGCATGGAATGTCACATGACAATTCCAGATCTAAATAGATCATACATCAATAATAATCTTCAACCTCTTCATTCTTTCCTTCATCTTCTTTATATAGTGTTTTATCCTTCCCATGCCTTGGCCCTCATCTAAAATACGTTTTCCATGTGGACAAGATCCTCCATGTTTGACTGTGTTGTTTCTCCAAGTCATCCATCATGTCTAGGTGCAATGTACACCCTCTCCATAATGTGTGCATTAATTACACAACATCCTCTATCACTTCATGATGAATTCCCCATGGTCTTCTGTTTGATATCTTCCAAGATATTAGTTGACTGTATCAACCTCCATGATCTATCTCATTAATGAGACATGATCTCCAATTCCATTCACATTAGTAGTGGCTCCACTACCTCATTATGTAGATATAGGCTTAATTAATCCACATTCACACATAAAAAGTGGATATTTATTCATCTTGAGGATTATGGGTCCCTCCACCCTTTTATTTACTTAATTAAGTAGGTTTATTAAGAACTCTAATATTCCAAATATTATGTGAAAATTTTGGAATATTACAACAGTGCTGGTATAGCCACTTATTCCCATTGGAACTGAAACAATGGTACTCATTCTAAGAAGAAAGATACCAGAATTGAACCATACCCAAACTTCTTGAGACAGTTATTCTTACACTTGGTGAGTTGTGTCTTCATATTGGCCAATACTGCTTCTAATCAGTTGAAAATGGTAGGTGCCATACAGTCTATGGCATGCTGAAAGTGAGACTTAGTCACATCATGCAAAGCTTGTTCCCCAGCAGCACGTGTAATGGTCTGCAAAATTATCCTTAAAGGAAAGTCATTTACTATCCTGAGATCAATTTTGTCACTTGATGACTTGCATGCTTCTAGGAAATGTCTAGCGATTAACATGTCCATGTTTTCTCCCATAACCTGGGTACTTGCTAACTGGATCCACTCCCCTCTCAGTAATAATCTAGTAGTAAAATAAATGTCAGAGACCTCGATCTCAAACTCTTGGTCACCAATAACGAACCTTTCACGACCAGTATCCCATATGCTTATCAGATATTGTAACAATTACGGTTGTGATATTAAACTTGGCGCATGGAAAATTTTCAAGAGCCTGCAGTTCCTTAAGGTGTCCAGACAGGCAGGGTCTTTCATAGCCTCATGGTCTTCTACCTCATGCTCTCTCTCTTTCCACTCAATAACCATTTTGCTGGATTTTTTTTCCTTTCCAATAACAATCATTTAACCCATCATCAAATCCTTAAGCATAAAAACTTATTTGTTGTGGTGACTTTGGGATAATTTTTTTGTTTTTCCTACTTGATCCACTCAACATGCCTTTTTTCAAAAAAGGTGCGTCAATCGGCGCATTTCCTATGTAGAAAATCCTAGATCGGCGTGAGTCCAAACATGGTACCTATGCTGATCCTCAGCGAAATTAAACTAAAAAAAAAATCTCCCCCAAAAAAAAACTTGAAATAAACCTTAAATCGTTAAAAACAAGCATCAAATTAAAGAGAGGGTGTGGCTCTTACCTGGTGCAAATGATTCGGAAAATGACTTCTTGGATCAATTGCAATACACTCTTTAAGTTCAAGGTAAAATGAGGTAAAACTACTCCTCCAATGACTTGTAAAAGTAAAATGGTAAAAATGTTTTTACTTCTTGTTTTATAACTTTTTAAAAGTCATGCTTAGGGTTTCTTACCAATATTTTAATCCTTTTTTTCCTTGAAAATAGATAATGTGTTCACTTTTTTGCAGCGACAGGGTAAAATATTGATGGAGGATGCCAAAATGAGTTTTAGTTTATTACTTTTTCGAACTCGGTAAAAATAAATGAAAAAGTTAACTTTTAGAGTCACCTTTAAGCTTGTTTTTTACTCTTGAAACATGAAAATATTGTGGAGTATTTGTTGTTTTGAACTCGTTAAAGGAAACGAAACATCATTTACCTAGTATATGTTTACCCCTTTTTCAGGCTAGGATAAACTATTTACGAAAAAGGAATACCTTAGTTAATCATGACTAAAAGGTTCTCTCGAACATTTTTTTGTACCTTTTAGGGTTCGAGAGACTATAAACGAAAATGGAAAGTAAAAACAATTTGTATTCTATTAATGATCAGAAATGGGAGTTACAACCTTCGCCTTCATGTCAGAGCTCTCCTTTGACGGGTTTGAATTCAAGCATGTCTCCAAAACACTCTTTTCCAATCTTAACTCATGGAGGCTAAGGATCTCAACTCTCTCCTTCTATAGCTAAAGAAATATTCAGATTCTTTCTCCTTTTTTTCTAGAAGAGGCATGTGAAAAGGGATCATTTTATAGCATGGGAGGAGGGGACATGGATCCTCATAAAATGGAAGGAGGTATTATCTCCTTGAGTGGTTCCTCTATTGTAGGAACAAGGAACCCAAAGGAGAAATCTCAACCATCTCATGATCAAAAAAAATCCAACCCTCTGCTCTCGAAGCTTCTAGGCCATGAATATTCGCATCCATTTCTAAAACACTTCTAGAAGTGACGGAGCACAAGACCGTGTCTTAAATTCAAGGTAAAATTTAAAAAAATTATTCAATGAATCTAAGGAGAATTTGGAACTTAACGCAAAACTTCTAGAGGTCTAGGCTAGAGACATGTTCGAGCTTCTATAAACCTGGCAGCTGTCGCTAACAGCTTGTGTTGCATTCCAGGAGTGAAACCCTGTCCCACGTACGAAATGATATAGCACTTGCGGCATGTATGATAAGTATAAAGGGAAGCTCTCACCGAACGGTTACACATTAGACAACACTAACACAGAATTGTGCTCCCCGTACCATCAAGTATATAATGGTATACCCCACTAGGTTGCTATCCTTTAGCCACAGGTAACTGAGTGTGCCAACTTGTAAACATGATACACCGAACACAACATTCAAGTAGATTTCCTGCCTGTACTTCTTGGCTCGCCAGGAGGTATTCTGCAGTTTACGGATTCTTGGTAAACCATCTTGCCTAGATTACCCTTTTTTGGTTTATTTTGTGTTTAATTTCTAAAATTTATTGTCCACGATAACATTTTACCTGTGCTCATCTCCTTAGTATATATTAGGTTGGGAATAATGGCAACAGTTCCTGAGTATACCAATCAAGGAACCCCCTCAGATGGGAATCCTGGTCCTTTTCCTTATTTTGGAAATGTTGGTGCTCCCTATATGGCAACTTTTTCCCTCCTAGGATTTACCATTGGTTTGCCGATTTGGTTATTTTTGACCCCCGTGGTTCCAAATGTCCACGCTGCTTCTCGACCAAGTTTGCCTCCACCTGAATAGTGTCAACCTCATGTCAACCCTAAATTTGACTCCTCACTTTCTTTTCATGTTTCTTCACCTCTTTCTTCCTCTTTGCTTGGTGCAAGTATGGATTCTAGTAACCAGGAAGCTAAAAAGAAGAAGAATAGAATGAAGAAGAAGAAGCAAAATAAGCTAGGGGGAAACCAAGCAACTATCGCTATTGATGCAACTAATGTTGAAAAACCTTCCAATCAGTATTGCAAAGTCAAATTCCCTTGTAAGCTATGTAAGTGTGACCACCTTCTTAGATATTGTCATGGTATCCCCAAGGTGTTAGAAGTGTGGTCTAATGGCCCAAATCAGTCTTTGTCATCAACCTTTGGAGATCATGATGGTGATAAATTTTCAATTAGTGGTAATAAGGTTCATAATAAAAAGGGTAAGGTCAAATTTCCCTGTAGGTTATGTGAAGGGAATCATCTCATTCACCTTTGTCCTTATATGGATGAAGCCTCCAAAATGTTGGATACCCTTGCATCTTCTCAACCCTGCCTTATGGTTGATTACCAGAATTTTTTCCCTTATCCTCCGCTAGTTGATCAAGTGATTGGTCAAAATTCATCCTTGGTCGATCCCGCTCTCTCCGAAAGTCAATCTCATGAGTCCATTCCCGACCAACCATTGTTTGAGAAAACAGTCGACCTGATTGCACCTAGGGATAATCAGGCCTTTCCTGTAGAGAGTGAATCTCATACCACACAGATTCTTTTTGTTTCTTCAAATTCCCAGGGAAATATTTCCATTCCTGTGATACGGGAGGGTGATCCTCCTATTCCCGTAACACAAGGGGGTAGTTCTCCCATTCCCACGGCACCCCGGGCAAGTAGTTTGATCACTTCTTTCGATTGGAGTCGACCAACGAGATATCGTCTTCCTTCTTACGTGCCCTTTGAGATCATGGTACAGGCCTATAATGTGGCTGTGCCTAGCACAATAATAGATGAAGGTGCATTTGTTAGTATTATATCCTCAACTACCTAGCAAGATTTTGGTTCTCCACAGCTTGTGCCTATTACCCAAAATATGTTGGCCTTTAAAAGAGGAATCAGTAAACCATTAGGGATCCTTCCTAGGTTTTCTATTACTTTGGCAGGAAAGGTTGTCTATATAGACATTATGGTTGTCCAAGGACCCTTGGATTTTAACTTACTCCTTGGGTGTGATTATACTTATGTCATGGGAGCTCTTTTCTCTTCTTTATTTCGTGTGATATGTTCTCCACATGAAGGAGCCATTATGACCGTTGATCAGATGTATTTCATTGGTCCTAATTTGGATCCCATTCAACCACCATCCCTAAATGGTTCTTATATGCCAGTGGTATCTTCCTTGCCACAAGTTAACTATGTGGCCACCTATTCCATGCCTACATCCACTGATGGTCCAGTTAGTGATGGAGTCTATTATGTACTAGTGACATTGGACCCTGATTTCCAGAGTGTTGTTCTTTCATCAAATTAGAACCTCTTGGAAGCTATGACTTCTTATGAGTCATGATCAATATCTTCGAAGCACAGTTATTTTTCTTGTGTCAAGCTCCTTAAAAAATGAATTAAGATCTTCGGAGCATAGTTCCTTTTCTTGTGTCAAGCTCCATAAAAAAAATGAATAAATCTCTTCAGAGCATAGTTCCTTTTCTTGTGTCAAGCTCCTTAAAAAATGAATAAATCTCTTCTGAGCATAGTTCCTTTTCTTATGTCAAGCTCCTTAAAAATTGAAACAAACTCTTCAGAGCATAGTTCTTTTTCTTGTGTCAAGCTCCTTAAAAAATGAAACAAGCTCTTCAGAGTAGAGTTCCTTTTCTTATGTCAATATCTTTAAAACATGAAACAAGGTGTCATGAGGATAGTTATTTACTATGTCAACCTGATTAAAAAATGAAATATGCCTCTATGAGCATAGTCCTTTTACTGTGTCAAGCTCATTAAAGAATGAAAAGCGTTCCCTTTTAATTCGAGTCTTTGATTATATCTTGTAAAATCCCAGTCGAGTCTTTCACTTGATCTTGTAATCAAACCTTCATTCCATCCACCTGTTAGTAACCAATAGTCTACTTAGGTGAATGAGTTGAAGCTTGGGGGCATGTACCTTGAATTGAGTCATGATGTTGGGGGCATGCAAACTCATTCCAAGCATAGTTTGTCTTTGTTTCAAGATTGTGGAAAAATAAAACTAATATCAAGCATAGTTTGTCTCTATTTGAAGCTTGTGTAAAAATGAAACTATTCTCATTATAATTCTTGTGATTGCCATTTTATCAGCCTATTTTTTCTAGATAAACCTTGGTTTTCTCTTTCCATCATCACCATCTTCTTGACCGATTATACACCTTCACTTGGTTGTTTTACGCTTTCCTAAGGAACCGCTGCAATGAGTGGTCTTGTTAGCCAGACTCCTGACCTTTACATATTTTGAGCAGTTCCACCTTAACCGGAACCAGTTGCTATCATTTATACCACTCGCTCCTCTAGGAGGAGTCAACTTTAAGCTCTTTTCTAACTTGAGAAAAATGAAAATATTTTTGAGTACTTTTCGTTTTGAACTCGTTAAAGAAAATGAAACATCGTTTACCCAATACACGTTTACCCATTTTTCGGGTTGGGATAAACTATTTACGAAAAAGGAATACCTTAGTTAATCATGACTAAGAGGTTCTCTTGAAAATTGTTTTATACCTTTTCGGGTTCCAGAGACTATCTACGAAAAGAGACCTTCAGATTTTTCTTTTCCGCTTATTTTTCAAACTTATTTTTCTTTTCCTCTTCTTTTTAAAACTCCCTAAACATGAAAAAGATATCAAGTTTTACCTTTGTCGGGCTTGTTAAAACTAAATGACACTTGACTTGTCACCATGACAAGACTAATTTTCTCCTTCCTAGGGCTCGTAAAATTTACTAGGATGGATTCATCCAGAGGATGAACTTATATGACAAGCACATGCTATCCCCTTCAAGATTTTATTTAAAAATAATTGGCGTACTCACCATAAATTGTGGGGGGGGGGGGGGGGAATGGAAGTATTCATCAGTTGTGTCAGCAGTATGTCACTCTTGAACATGACACATCCTCTGTTTCATGTCAATTTTGGGGCATCCTCACTTTTCCACTTACCTTCCTGGGTTTGGGTTATCCATTTTTGCCTCTCATATGATCTCTTCCACGTCACCATGACCTTTGATCTCGTGTTTTGTCAAAATACTTCCAAACTCTGTAATTGTGTCACCGACATGTTCAAGAGAAGTCCCTTCTGCAGTTCATTCATTACCCGATTCTCTGTTCTAGTCTTGATTCACAACCATCTTGTTTCCTTTGTCTCCTGTCGATGATGTGGGATACATCATGGCCCTCCTTCTACAGATCAGTTCTTGTCAACTTCAAATCATTATCTGGGAAGTTGATCTAGAGACTACCTTCCAGTAGCTTAGAGCTTGCATGCCCTAATTTCACATTCTTCGCATTCGAAGACATGTTCTCATCATTGGCATTCGGTCGAGTGATCTCACGAATGTTCGACTTCAGTTTCTTATTCAGATCTCGTGATTTGTAATTTTGGTACCTTGAGGACCATTTTCATTATTGGTGGTTCCTCTCATGCCTAGTAATAACTTACATCATTGATTGGTAATCAGATGACTTTCTTGCATGTTTGACTTCAAATCATTTATTCACATGCTCGAATTTTTACTTGATTGGGTTGTGATGGAGCACAAGACCTTGGGTTTTGTTTTATCAATTCCAGGATGCGAGGCGATCTGATTTATTCATAATTTTATAAATGACTCTTTTAAGATGGATGGTTGCGACCATACCGTGCGTCCACATTTTTTATCCTTCTGATTCTAGATGGTTGTGCCCATACCATGGATCCATTTACATGATATGTTTATGGATGATTGCGTCCATACATTGTGTTCATGTATTTATATCAAATATTTCAGTTATGTATGTATCTATATGCTTGATTCATATTTTTTCTAATGACAGCGTCCTGGTCCTTTCACTTACTCATAAATAATTTCAACCCTCACTCTCATTCTGCCTTCATACTTTAGGGGGAATCTGTTACACATAATTTTCTCACTTTCATTTTACTCGTTGTTCCTAGATATTGGAAAAATCATACAGTCACCCCTGTGTACTTTTCCCATCATGGAGCACATGCCCTTGGATCCCACAAAGTCTGAAGATCATTTCCCCTTCGACTCATTTCTAGAGAATCTCCCTAAAAATTTTCTTTTTCAGACTTGCATGACCACCAAGTGTTTCACCAGCACTTATAGAAAAACCTTAGCCTCTGGCATGTGTTGATCAACGCTGGTATGGACCCCATACTCACGTTGATCCACTTCTGGAAGTGTTTCAGAAATGGAAGCGAAGCTTCATGGCCTAGAAGCTTTGAGAGCGGAGGGCTGGATGTTTGTTGATCATGATATGGTTGAGATTTCTCCTTTGGGTTTCTTGTTCCTACAAAATAGGAACCACTCAAGGAGATAAGACCTCCTTCCATATTATGAGGATCCATGTTCCCTCCTCCCATGGCTATAAAATGATCCCTTTCCACATGCCTCGGATAGAACAGAAGGAGAAAGAATATGAAGTTTGTTTTAGCTATAGAAGGAGTGAGTTGAGATCCTTAGCCTCCATGTGTTAAGATTTGAAAAGAGTGTTTTGGAGATGTGCTTGGATTCAGACCCGTCAAAGGAGAGCTCTTACATCAAGGCAAAGGTTGTAACTCCCCTTTCTGATCATTAAAATAATATAACTAGTTTTTACTTTCCATTTTTGTTTGTTATTATGATGAAAGTCTAATATTCCTTGATCTGTTAGATAGATTTTGTTCTGTATTTTCTTTTGTCTCTTTCCATGGGTATTGATCGTAAAGAGGAGCAAGGAACGTGATCTGGAGTGAAAGATAAGTGAATACACTCCAAAGGAACAAGTAATCGACACAAGTTTAAGGTAGGTACTCCTATCTTTTGTTTCTAATTGAATGCAATCTAGGAAAGTAGATGCTTATTTGTCTTGTTTGTTGCTAGGCCCACTCTAGGGCTAGAGGGATCGTCTCTATCTACAGAGAGGATTTACCTTGACAACACAAGCTCTCTAAGGGCACGTAGAAATAGTGGAAGAAATAAAGTAAATAATGTTGCGGAAAGGAAATTAATAATTCCTCTAAGGGTAGAGGTTGGAGAAAAAAGAAGGCAGCAACTAGAATTTGTTGTTTTCAAGCTCTGGAGAGATTAAAAACCAGCTAAAGAATCCTCACAAAGGATTTTTGGGTGAATTCATTATAGAGAGTGGTGGCTTTCCTGGAGGTTGAAGAACCACTGGAAGCTTCTAGATTGATGAACTAATAGCAAAGAGAGAAGCACCTAGGTACACGGGGAGTTGATGAACCACCAAATGGTGAAATAGCTTGTGCATACTCTCACTAATTAGTATATGGGAAATGGATTCTATGCTCCTAAATTAACTTACCCATTGATTAATATTCCTTAATGTGGACTCCCTTCTCTTGAATGTGAGCTAAAAACTCTTTGCACTGTGGAATTTAGTGTGTCGAGTTAAAATAGTCATATCTCTTGATCCAAGAGTCAGATTGAGGAAACAATTATATCATTAGAAAGGTATCATCAGCTGAACACAACAATGGTATCCATTTTATGTTATCAGGGAGTCAAAAAGAGTGAAATTTTAGACTCTGTTTCCATAACAAGGCCATGGAGATTGGGGAAGCATAGTAACTTCCTCCTTATAACCTTAGTTGGGGTCAGGTTTAGTAGGGTGTATGTTACATAATAGAAATTCATATTTTGATTTTCATATTGAAAGGGATTCTTGTTTAAGAATCACAGTTTGTGTATTCCACGGAGCTCGTTGCGCTTGAATCTTGTGAAATAACTACATAGTGGAGGTTGGTTGGATATTCTAGTGTTGAAAATACCACAACATTAGTAAAATAGAGATAATTTTGGCCCAATATCAAAAATGATGTAATGAAATTTGATGAGTGTTGTAGGATTTTTCATTTAGCAAAATGAATATTTTTATATGCCATTTCCAGTGTTAGAAAGACCTTCAATCAGCAATCCTATTGGTAAGAGTCCATTTCAAATTGTTTTTGGAAGATCACCAAAGGGATTTGCAGATTTGGTTAAATTTCCAAATATAGAGGAAAAAATTAGTGTTGATGCAATTGAATTTGTAGATGACATGTAGGAAATTCATAATAGGTCAAAAAAAATATATAACAAAGCACTACCAAATATAAGCAATAGGAAAATCTATGAATGAGACAAGGATTTATAAGAATGAGAGTTGGTGATGGAACATTTGAGGAAAGAAATATTTCACGAGCATAAATATGTCAAACTCAAGTACAAGAAAATTGAACGATGTCGAATCCCAAAAAAAATATTGATAATTGTTATAAGTTGTTGTTACCATAGGAATTTTACATTTCCATGATATTCAATGTTTCTAACTTATATGAGTTTTACAAATGAGAAAAGAATGATGAAGGAGGTTCCCTGGATGAGTGTAAAAAGCAGTTTTGTTGTTGCACTATCATGGAGTGACACAACCTTGTTATTGTATTGTTGCAACACATTTTCCACAACAACCCTTTGATATTCGATCACTACAAAACCTATACTACAAAATGACAATATTGAAGCATTTTCACAACTTCATATTTGCAACACCACCGTGCAATTATGTCACTACGAAACTAATGTTTTTTTCGTGCTCCAACTATGTTGAATATTGTGGATCATAATTTGCATTGAGTTCACATGTCTCAAGGGTTTTTTGGTGCACCAATGGATTACCCGTGAAAAATATAAATTGATAAACTAAGGAACCAAACAAATAAATAATGAAGAGTTGGGAAATTGGACCAAGAAATGATGATTGTCCAAGAATTCAAACCTTCATGAATATTTAATACCTATATTAATGATGATGTTGGAAACCTTTGAGAACTACTGAGGGGGGGTGAATCAGTAGTGTGTCTTATTATCGAAATTTTCCTTTTGTTTACTTTATTGAATCACACACACTTAATTAGTAGAAACTCATTAAACAATTGCATATCTATGCACTAATCATAAGCAACAAATAAACCATATGAGAAACATAACGATGAACAATACCATAAGAAAGCATCAACACATGAGACACAAGGTATCTGTTGGAAAACCCTTCACCGGGAAAAAAAGCCACCCTTTTTGTTGTTCCATTTCTCTGAATCTTCTATTAAGAAAAATATTTCTCTTACATAGATTTGTTGACTCCCATCAACTAGGAGACTCAACTTCATATACCACTGGCCAACAGCCATCAACCTGGAGACTTGATTCTACTAATCAAGTTGGAATACTATGTTGTCACAAGGATCTAAGGACCACCATCTGCTGAAAAGCACCATGATCAATCGATCCTCTTCCAACTCCTATTGGACTATCCAACTACCATTGGATTGAGATATTGTTCCTTTCATTGAAACTTCACAATCATTGCTCCACATCCATGAAGTCATTTCTCCTCTCCTCTATGTGGACCTAATTTCATCTATTTTCAAATTATATCCCAAGACATTTTGGTCAACTTGGTTCATCTTAGTAGAAAAATTCTCAGCCATCAGCAATTCTCTCAACACAATCTTTGCTCCAGCATCTACAAATTTGATCTATTTTGTAGCATACCTCAGATCTGGTCAAACTATTACCATTAGAGATCATACATTGAAGAAATAAATTTCATTAATGGCTCTGAAGAATACTCACACTATGTAGCCTTCTCTTCCTCACATACACTCACCATCAACCAATCCTCGGCTCCAAATTAAAGTATGTAAAACATGAAGGGAAAATTTTACCTTAGGGTTGGGATCAAGAGTGCACAAATTGGACGAAATCAATCCACTAACATCACTACTTGTGAAATAATTGTGTTCACATCAATGAAAGACATTTTCAAACCATTCCCAGCCTTTAAAACTTATTCTAGAACCCTATGGGAATTTCCATGCTAATTTTCATCTTATTTGCACGAGGAATGCGGAATATTTTTCGTGTTTTCTTTCGGTTGAATGCAAAACACTAGCTAAACTCTATCGGTCGCATGCACATGCTTGCTTCCCAACAACTGGATATTTTCAGTCGCATGCACAAGTCTGCATGGGAGTGACTGGGGGAGAATGTAAGGAAAAACAATAAATCTTCAACTTTGAACATCTGCCACATGTCTGGTAATCTTCTTCTTCATCTAAACATGTCTCCAAACCACTTCCAAGACTTGTGACACTTATCCAAATAATAAAAAAATTCCTCCTAAGTTCCACAACCAATTTTACCTAAAATGCCAACAAACAAGATTGGCAAGAGTGCCAACAAGTCCTCCATTCTTCATCAAACATCTGCACAATTTGCAACACATGTGTACACTACTAAAGCATATTTGCAACAACATAATCAATCCAACACATTCTTTCAACAAGTCATCCTCATGAACATAAGCATGAATACCTTTATGAAGGCCTATTATGCCAGATCATCAAGTGTGGCAACTCCATCCATGAACACCATACAACCAATAAGCTACATCATCAAGGCTAGCATCATATAGTTGAAATCAATTCCAACATAACTATCTCAAATTCAATACAACTAGCTGCAACCAGACACATTTGAAGGCATCCAAACATAAACTAAATTACATAAGGTTGAAATCAATGCCAACATGATCTAGCTGCCATCATGAACATGTGCCAACATCAGCTAGTTGGAACCATGCACACCATAATTCCAACAGATGACTGGACAGGAAGATGCTTAGGGAAGCTAGAAAGAATGGTGATTTATTTTTCCAATCATCATCTACAAGCATGGAGTGGAAAAACAAAAATAAGAATATATGTGAACGAGAATAACAAGGGAGATGAAGGAGGGAGGTGTTGATTTTTTAATAGTCCTCTAAATTGATAATTGTTTCTTATTATTTCCATTAGATTGATCTTTTCTTACATTTATTATTCATTATAAAAATATTACACAAAGAACTTCAATAACAAAACAAATATTATATAGGATCATAAAGCGATAACCACACAAGAACACAATATTTTACCCTGGAAAAACCCACATGGGGAAAACTGTTACAGGTCAAATGACCTCCTCATCAACTCAGAGGAAAAGATAATATGGAAGGAAGAAAAAGACCTAAACTAAACCTACTTTTTCCAAGGTAAGGCTCCTCTATAATAGCCTAAATGAATTATAACGCTACTGATCCATGAAAATATCGCGTTGGTGGCTAGGTTAACACTCTGTTTAGCCTAGAGGGCATCATTACCCATGTTTTTAGTTTGAAATAGAGAAAACCCGCGGAGAATGATTTGAAATCCAGCTTTTTATCGGAGAGGGTCAGTGCAAAATGGAAACTGCAAGACACTAAAACTCTTATTAGAGCTTGCCTAAAAAAACTAAACTCTCAAAAGAGGCAAGAGCATGGAAAGGTGGAGAAGCATCTCAGTTTTTTCTATTTAGAACTAGTGGAAGGAGAAAGGAAAGGTTTTTTCTCTTTGTCTCCTATAAAATGGAGTTGTAGGATCTTGGTCCAAGGTCGGAAGTTTGTGGAATTATTGTGCAGTAGAGTGTTTATGGTTGTAGTGTGAAGGTCAAAGATCAAAGAGGTTCATTGAGAACTTGTTGATTGAAGACATCACCACTTTCAGAGAAAGAGAAAGAGAGATTGGAAGACTAAGGAGGGCTTGGTACAACCGATGGTTGTAATCCTCCTTTTTATACATCAATAGAACTGTATCTATTTTGTCCATTCTATGCATCAATATTGTCATTGTTTTTCAATTACTTGTAGCATGAGATGAATGGCTTAGATGTGCATTATGTTTATTATATGTTAACTTGTTTGATAGGAAATACATTGTGGTAGAGATTACACGGGTTCTTTGACTGATTGCAGGGTCAGATTTGGAGCTAGTGAAGGAGAATCTCTGCTTCACTACTTGGCATTCTCCAAAGACTCTGGAATCTAAGAAGAGGTAATATTCCATCCCATTCTATCTTATTTTTTAAGTTGACATGAATATGTATGCATCTTATTTGTGAACTGCACAACTAATCTTATTGTCTGCCTCGAGCACTGGAAAGCCCTGAGAGGGATATTCTATAACCAACAACCCAAGCATTTTACCCTATAGCAGAATTGGCGACTCCGCTGGGGAGTTAACCCCATATTTTCTGGACTATCTCTTTCATTCCTCCTTCTTTCCTCTGTTCACACACCCTTCTGACCAGCTTTTATGCCCAGTAGACATTTCAAAAGCTCACAGATTTTGATCCTGTTCCTGTCTGGCCATATGAAGAACTTTACCCTAGCTAATGGTGTTGTTGCTAGTGTTCCATAGCGTTATAATGCAATATTTTCTTGATTACAGTGTGTTATTCCCTGTATTAACGTTGTCTTTGCTTAGAACCAGTGCATTAATTAGCCAAAAATTTGTTGTTCACCCCTGTGTTGTATTCCTTTTTGGTTGCAGAATTTTTGGCCAACAGCATCTCTCCTTGAATAAATCCCTATGTTTGTTTACCAGCTGGCAGTTCTGTTTGTTTGTTCTTTTTTGAAAATTTAGTGTCAAATACATTTACTTTTTAGAGAAGAAGTTTTTTTTTAGTTTTTTTGAATTTAGCTGAATTAATTCTAAAAATTTTGGTTAAAATACTATGAAAAAGAGATGAATTAATGTCTGAATCTTTAAGGTTGAACTGTGTTATTTTCATGTTTTGTGCATGGATGTTGAAAGAAAACCTCTCCTTGTAGAAAACCTATTCATCGAATTGAATATTTAGAGCTTATTTTTGTATGGTTTTCCGAGTCAGAGTCTCACTACATTTCATATGTCCACTCCCCCTCCGCAAGACTAATAATCAAGTACACTAAGAATCAAGCGATAATAAAATCAATCATATAACATTTTCTGAGCTCAAACCAACAGTAGTTCACGCTAGGATCTTGGGGTAGGAAAAGTGAGAAAATTACCCAAGATCTCAAAACTTGAGACTAGAGTCATTAACGAGCGAAATCCTACTGCACTCATATTATTGGGACCACTCCTTTTGAAGGAGCTAAGCGCGAGACAACATTTGGGTGCACAAGAAGGTAGCCCGCCTTCGAATGCATCCGGTGGGCATTCTATATATTGGGGTTTCCTTCGGGGATGTCGAAACTAGATCTGGGATCTAGGTGTTCTGCCCATATAGCATGTTTTTTCAGACCGTGGACCCCCCTGATGATGTCTGTGATTTGAGGTATCCTTAGTGGCCATACCTTTTATGGACTTACACAAGGTGACTGGGACGGGTTGTCCTGGTACCTGAAATAGACATACCTACTCTGTCTTCGGTCTTTAGGAGGGTACTCGTCTTCACGAGAGTGCTTACACCTATCGTCTGAGGTTTGGGCGAAGCTCTAGAGTAACTGTAACTGTACTTATGACTAACCCTCTCTATATGCTATTGTGATGCTAGGTTTCATCTCTAGCAAATGGTAGTACTTAGACAGGGCACCCTATTTTGGCTGCTTACTGATTGATTTTAGAGAGTCCTTTTTTATTTTTTATTTTTTTAGGTGTGTGGTTACTATCACTGAGACTTTATAATACATCACATAATTAAAATTTGTTAAAAATAAACTGGTCACCATGGCGTCCTCCGACCCACACCGTCTATCTCAACGACAGCAAGGTCTACCTCCTCTGACATCAGAGGAAGAACTGAACCTTGGTAAACCCGTGCCTTCCGCGAAAGAGTAGTCTCCATTGACAAATCCTGATTTTCACATAGCCTCACTTTATACAGAATTTCCAGAGGACACTTTTATGGAAGGCGTCGTACCTCATTACAATCCTCCACTCACTGATCCGTTGGCATCCATGATAATCTAGGTTCAGCCATACCAAAATATGTCTTTGGCCACACAAACATCCACTTCACAACCGGCATTTACAGGGTCTCTGCCAATGGCAACCAACCCAGGTTCGCCACCACCCTTCCCGCCAGTTGTTAGTTCTATGCCATTACTTGGTAACCCTAGTCGTCAACTTATGCATATTCCCAACCCTACAGTCGTCACAACTGTTAGTAGTTCTCCGAGTCCTTCGGGATCTACTCCTACGATAACTGCATCGGGACCTATGGTTCCCCCTCCCATGAGTGGGGCTACTTCGGTGCCTTTTAGCAACCCTTTTGGTTGGAATCCTTTGTTGAGTTCAAACCCCCTGGTCTCCATGCCAGGGGGCAGTGTCACCAACACGCAGATGATGGGAAGTGTTCTGCTACCCCTGCAATCATTAGGACAAATTGAAAAACCTATTGTTAACACTATTCCCTTAAGTGGTCTAAATATTGGTGTAGGATCTATGCCGTTGCTGAATTATGCAAGTAGTAGCATGCCTTCGGCTAGCTCTATTGCGTCCATATCGGCCAACCCACCCCAACCTCCACTTGGAAAAGGAGGGAAATTTTATCCTGGGGGAAACCAACCGTTCGCCCTACAATACAGTATGCCCTACAGACAGCAATCATATATCCCCACACCTCCACCCATAGGAAATTTTTATCAAAGTCCCACTTATCCTTGTAGTAACACATTGATGGGTGGACCCTATGGTCTAAAGAGTCAGCCGGTGCTTCCTTGGCTAGATTCAGGGGCCAACCCGCAATTGCCATTTTTGGCAGCTCTGGACATCCCCGACATCTATAAACTGACTAATGACCCCATCAATCATAACCCGCTCTGGCCTCTTATACCGCACAAGATTCCATCTGACATCCAAAAGTTCGATGGGAAACAAGGGAACGACCCAGCCTCACACATCACCACCTTTCATTTATGGTCTATATCTAATTCCATGGTGGATGATAGCATCCAGCTTCAGCTGTTTCCCCGCACCCTCACTGGCAATGCTACCAAGTGGTATATTGAATTAGCACGAGCCGCCATCAAGAATTTTTGCGATTTAACTACGGAGTTTCTAAAGAACTTCCAATTACCAATCATATTTGAAATCAGAACAGAACTGCTCACCTCGCTGCGTCAAGACAACGCCACCCACATCTCTAATCACATCCATGAATGGAGGCATATGAGAAGGCTAGTCAAAGCATCAATACCGGATCATCTTCTATCTAACTGGTTTTGTAAGTCTCTCTTACCCCACATATCTAAATACATTGGCCTGTCCGATGCGGTCACAAAAGAACAAGGCATTCATCGTGCCCAGCATTTGTATTTGATCTATTCATCATCCGGCACGCTATATGATTTACTCCCCAATGCCCCTAGTAACCTAAATTCTCTCTCGGCCCAGAAACCCAGAGCCCATGCCGACGGTCTCGTTGGTTCGGTCTCTAGCACTGTCACACAGCTGCCTCAGGGGAAAACCTCTCAACCATCCATGGTTGCCACCGTCCCTAACCACCCAACTACTCTTCCTTTCGCTGAAGTAAATTCTGTGCAAACTTCACAAAATCCTAGTGGAAAAAAAAAAAAGAAAAAGAAAAAGACATCTTCTTCGGAAGAGCAGTCGGACCATCAAAATAATCCTAATCAAAAAAACGCTGCTAAAAACGACAAAGGGAAGGAGAAACCCATGAAATTTCCTTGCAAGATCTGTGTGGAGGACAACTTGACATACAAATGTCCTCGGCTGCAGGAATACACTGATTTTATCGCAAACAAGGATTCTAGGAGAACACCTGTCGTTCTTCATAATCCTTTCCCTAATCAACAACAGCAACAACAACACATGGTTGCAAACCCGCCACAACCCCTGCCAAGGGGCAATGGTGGTTCACATCCTTCAGGTGAAGGATCATCTGCCATTTATGGCGTTGAAAGTGTTGAACTTCAGACACGAGCCAAGCTTTATGGAAATCCTACTGTAGATGCTCAAGAACCTGGTACTAGTTCAAATCCACCATCGCCTAACGATCTGCATATCAAATGGCCTACTGCTGACCCCGTAATTCGTCCCCCCAAAGGGACACTTTGACACACGACTCATAACACCTCTGCACGTGCAACCCAAAAATATAACATTGTAGAAGATTTGGTGCATGCACCATTAGCTATGTCTGCTCTCGAAGTATTGCAAACCTGCCCAGCACAAAGGAAAGCCTTGCTTTCTGCCATTGGTGGAAAAGACCCCCAAGATTCCATGCTAGCTATCTTTGATATGGAAAAATATTAGACTCACCTCTCACACCACCTCGCATTCTAGGTGCAGGTTGTTTTGAAAGGGAGACCAATCCATCATACTGTCATTGACGAAGGTGCTTCGACCTGCGTTATGTCACATACTTGCTGGCTCGCTTTAGGTTCTCCTACTTTGCCACCGCCGTCGAATTCCCTCAAAGCTTTCGATGGCCACACGTTCCTCCCAAAAGGATACCCTGCTAGCTTTCCCATCACTCTGAGTGGGAAAACGATAACCGTGGACGTTGAAGTCATAGATCACCATCTTGACTATAATCTATTGCTCGGTCGCAGTTGGTCTTACGCCATGACCGCCATTGTTTCTTCGGTCTTCCGACTCATCCTATTTCCATTAGATGGGAAAATAGTCACAGTGGATCAGTTATCCTTCTACACCCCTGATTATACCACGTTACCAAGTAGCACTATACCCCTAATAGGAGGCTTTCCTGACTCTTACGTCAGTGTTGGTACCGGTCTTTTGAAGGCATATTCTCTGATGGGTTGCTTTCCAAATTTTCATCAAGGTAATTGGAACATTAAATTTTGTTTTTATTTTAATGTAAGGAATAAAATGAGTAAGGGAGCCCATGAGAATGACTAATAAACACTCCAAGTATGCAAAAGGTGACTTAAGTGGCTTAATTCAACATCTCCTAATGTGAAAAAGGGGAAAATGCAAGTGAATTAAGACTTGGTTGACCCAAGTCAACAACGTACCCATGAGGGGGGAAGCTTGCATGGAAAGATTGCGTAGTTGGAGGGAGGGAAATTTTGAATATGAGAGAAACCCTAATGGGTGGGGTCCATGGCAAGGAAGAAGGTGGAGGAGAGCCATTGTGGGGTTAGCTTGGAGAAATCGAAATTGCGTTGCTCTCTTCAGTTGATTAACTGAGAAAGCTTGAGCTGCTCAGCACAAGGGTAAATTCCTATTTAGGAGTTCCATATCCTTCTTGGGAGGCCTTGGAGGATCAGTTCTTCACATCCCTCACATCTTGGCTTGAGGCCAAAGCATTCTTCTTCAGCTACTTCATTTCTGTTGGGCAAAAATATTGGAGTTGCAGGGGTTGCAGTGAGGATTCACCCATCACCCACTTCTGAAGCTAGCTTCTATAGGAGGAGCTCATTTATTCTCTAAGAGATTGGTGAGGAAGATCTCGAAGCTTCTATTGCATATTTGGCTTTGGGCCAGTGGTTTCATCTCATTCCCAGCGCGGTCACTTCCTCTCACAGCATTATTGACAAAGGGCATTTGCAGGGGGGTTCACACTGTGGTTTGGAGTGTGTAATATTCAGTAAGGGGATCAGCCCCTTCACTTAGAAGACCATTGGAGAGGGTTTATACATTTGATGCAGCATTCTTATCCTTCTCCATTCCTGTAGTATATTTGAGTTGCAGCTGCTACACTGCAACTTCGACATTTTCACATTTTGTACATTTTGGCCAATCCGTTGGAGGATTATTATTGTAATGCTTTTCGGGGTTGATACATTGCTCCCCCTTATTTATTTGAGCTTATATTGTGATATTTGCATTTATATATCAGTTTGCAGTCATGCTCCATTAGGGACTGCGCAGTCATCGTTGTTGTTGGGTAAAGTAGCTGTGTAATTTCACTCTTTGCATGTACATTTGTCTTGAGGCTGATTTAGCTTATCTTGAGAGGGCTTTTCCTCAATATCTTGTATATATATATTGTTGCTACAGTTTATATATCAGTTTTTCGCTCTTCTCACATTTTATGAGTAAATATTTCATTTTTGCTGCTGCTTGTTAAAGTTCAGATGTTGCTGTAGCTCACCTTTTTGAGCAAGATCTTCCAGAGGAAGCAATATTTGCATAGATATAGGTAGAGCCTGAGAAAGGGCTAGATAGCCTCTGGTTCTCATCCTCTCTTTAGAGGTGACATAACTGGTAAAAGTCCTCTCAATCCATCTCTGACATAGACTTGTTCATATTTCCGACAAAGGAGTTCTTCAGTGGTGTAAAAACTGCTGATTTCCATTTCAGAATATTACAGTGGTATCAGAGCTTCAAACTTGGCTTAGCCTGTGAAGTTCAAAATAAGAAGAAGAAGAGGCCAAAATGATGCAGAGGATGAGATTAATCTCATCAGTTTTTGGGTCCAGCAAGAACCTCTCCAAGGAGGTTGAAAAGTCAGAAGAAAGAGAGGAGGAAGGACCATGCACTTCCTACTCTCATCAAAGGAGGGAGGAGCCCTCACCATTAGTTGAGGAGGCACATACTAGTGCTATCTCACTCTTGGAGGAACAGCCTCTATATTCAACAGTTAGGGCAGCCAGCACATATGGGGAACGGACTCTTGCAGCTACACAAGACTCTTCCAAACTTTTCCAAGGTATGCATGAGTCTTCATTTCCTGTTGATTCAGTACATGCCATGAGGGATTGCATGCCACTACAAGCTAATTGTCTGGAGCAGGAGACTCTTACTGCGCTGTGCCATCTTCATGTGGCTAAGAGAGAGAGAAACCCTTGTCACCCTCATGCACCTTGGATGGGTCATGCATCATATGTGGGGTTAGGGTTTCAGAATTTTGTCATGGAGAAATTTGCATTTCAATGTCCCATGAAACGAAAGAATAAGAATATGTTTTGGGATGATGGTAGCCCTTGTGGGGAGGGTACCAAATGGCAGAATGATGAGGAGCATCCACTAGGAGCTGAATGGACGTGGATGGGAGGCAAGAGGATGGTGAGCCTCTTGCAGATATATGACATAGGGCAGCAAGAAGCCATGCTGCGTTGGCTACTCTTGAGAGATTTTGGCCAGCAAGGGACTTATCCTTTTTCATGGGAAATGAAGGAGGAGGTGGACAGGCAGGATGCTAGCATCATGGAGCAGCAAAGGGGATGGGTGCATAGTGATAATACAACCTTCATATTATTCACTTTGTCCTCATCAAATATTCTGCATGATGGAAGCAAGAGGGAGCAACAAAAGTATTTGTTGCTGGGGTCACACTTGGGAGAGCAAGGACAGATTTGCTCTCATTTCTTGTATAATGTTGCAGGAGCAGGAAGAGGCACTAGCATAGTGTAAGAGGGCTGCTCTTTGATATTAGATGCACAAGTAGCACCTTCTTCATGGGAGGGGCTCTACATTTTCAGCGACAAGTTGGAAAGGGTCTTTGACAAAATTCATGTCAAAGAGGGAAGCTTTGAGATGACAGTGGCCCCACTCCATAGGTCAGCAGCGCTGTCACTTAAGGGCTTGGACTACTTGCTGAAGTGTTCCCAAGCTCACTTCACAAGTAATGCATCATAGAGGCATGTAGATGATCACCATGAGAGATTAATGGAGGGGAGCACCCCTTACCACATTTTGACTTCCTTAGCTTTGGTACATAAGCTCAAGGAGAGAGGTCTACATGCAGAATTTTTGGGTTCTCTTTTAGGCATGTCCATGCATATTATTCAATGATGGAGGACTCCACTTGGGAGGGCATCCTAATGGATGTATATAAGCTTATGAGTGGATTCATAGCCCAAAGGATGATTAGATGGTTAGCACAACCACACCCCTACTTTGTTGCAGTAAGGGGGTATCTTCACTTGAGCCATTTCAGCTCAAAGACCGAAGTACACGATGAGGGAGGTAACTCTTTGCTTAATGACTTGCACTCTCTTATCTTTATGAGCAATATATTAGATCAAGGAGGATCTTTCCTTCTTGCCCATCATGTTTTACTGTACTTATGGCCATTTGCAGCTTTTATATTGGCTATTTCATTTGTGGATTGTGGGGGAGTGCCACAGGATTTTTGGTGTGCACCATTGGCACCAAATTATGTTTTCATGATCTCTTCTTGCGGGATGATTGTGGCAGAAAACAAGTGGCTGAAAAGACACTTGTTGCATTGTATTTTGAGGCAGGAAAATGATGCCCTGCGCTGGCTCCATTCATGGGGCCATATTTCACCTCCTTGCTCTTACCGGTTTATGCTTCCATATTTTTCTATGGGAACGTGGGATAGGGGAAGCACCTTTGGAGGGGTGGCACAAGGATGGAGGATTCCCATGGGGAGTATGATTCTTCACACCTCTCAAGCTGCACATTTCATAAAAACAAATGGGCCAGCCTTGATTTCCATACTACACCTCTTGCTTTCAAATGGGAGGAGTCATTTGGAGAGCTTGAGCTTTTTGGGGAGGCACCCAATGGGTGTTAGAGTTGGTGGGGTGACTTGGGTCTTCCTTGAGGACCACTATATTTTAGTTACATATCAGCAGCAGCCCCATATGTATCATAAGTGGAGAGGGGAGCAGCAAGAAATGCACATTTTGGCTCCACATATTCATTCTTGCAGCCCACCTATTTTGCCAGAGCACAACGTGGAGGATTATTTTTGGGAGTTGCTTGGTTGGAGATTAACTCATTTTGCATGGCTGATAGCTTGGGGATGGAGGATCCACATAAGGGGGGATGGCTCCCATCATATTCCAAGTTACATTCCTCAAGAGAACCTCTAGACAACACTTTGCCACTCTCTTGATGGCCTCACTTTCTCACGATGATAGCTTGGCAACTACTCTACATGCTGAGTAGCAAGGTGGGAGCTTAATTGATGAGACAAAATCTCATTCCTTGGAGGAGATCAACATACATGGATGCTACAGTAGAGGAGATGAGGATTCAGTCTACCCTTGCACTTGCTTGAGGACAAGCAATCTTTGGGAGGGGAGGACTGTAATGTTCCAAATTTTCATCAAGGTAATTGGAACATTAAATTTTGTTTTTATTTTTATTTGAATGTAAGGAATAAAATGGGTAAGGGAGCCCATGAGAATGACTAATAAACACTCCAAGTATGAAAAAGGTGACTTAAGTGGCTTAATTCAACATCTCCTAATATGAAAAAGGGGAAAATGCAAGTGAATTAAAACTTGGTTGACCCAAGTCAACAACGTACCCATGAGGGGGGAAGCTTGCATGGAAAGATTGCGTAATTGGAGGGAGGGAAATTTTGAAGATGAGAGAAACCCTAATGAGTGGGGTCCATGGCAAGGAAGCATTCCTTACATAAGAAGGTGGAGGAGAGCCATTGTGGGGTTAGCTTGGAGAATTCGATATTGCATTGCTCTCTTCAGTTGATTAACTGAGAAAGCTTGTGCTTCTCAGCACAAGGGGAAATTCCTGTTTAGGAGTTCCCTATCCTTCTTGGGAGGCCTTGGAGGATCAGTTATTCACATCCCTCACATCTTGGCTTGAGGCCAAAGCATTCTTCTTCAGCTACCGTGTTTCTGTTGGGCAGAAATATTGGAGTTGCAGGGGTTGCAGTGAGGATTCACCCATCACCCACTTCCGGAGCTAGCTTGTAGAGGAGGAGCTCATTTCTTCTCTAAGATATTGGTGAGGAAGATCCTAGAGCTTCTATTGCAAATTTGGTATTGGGCCAGTGGTTTCATCTCATTCCCAGTGCAGTCACTTCCTCTCACAACGTTATTTACAAAGGGCATTTGCAGGGGGGGTTCACACTATGGTTTGGAGTGTGTAATATTCAGTAAGGGGTTCAGCCCCTTCACTTAGAAGAAAATTGGAGAGGGTTTATACATTTGATGCAGCATTCTTATCCTTCTCCATTCCTGTAGTATATTTGAGTTGCAGCTGCTACACTGCAACTCCGACATTTTCACATTTTGTACATTTTGGCCAATCTTTTGGAGGATTGTTATTGTATTTCTTTCTGAGGTTGAGACATTGCTCCCCTTTATTTATTTGAGCTTATATTTCTATATTTTCATTTATATATCAGTTTGCAGTCATGCTCCATTAGGGAGTGCGCAGTCATAGTTGTTGTTGGGTAAAGTAGCAGTGTAATTTCACTCTTTGCATGTACATTTGTCTTGAGGCTGATTTAGCTTATATTGAGAGGGATTTTCCTCAAGATCTTGTATATATATTTGTTGCTACAGTTTATATATCAGTTTTGCACTCTTCTCACATTTTATGAGTAAATATTTCATTTTTCTTGCTGCTTGTTAAAGTTCAGATGTTGCTGTAGCTCACCCTTTTGAGTAAAATCTTCCGGAGGAAGAAATATTTGCATAGCTATAGGCAGAGCCTGAGAAAGGGCCAAATAGCCTCCAATTCTCATCCTCTCTTTAGAGGTGACATAACCGGCAAAAGCCCTCCCAGTCCATCTCTGACATAGCCTTGTTCATATTTCCGACAAAGGAGTTCTTCAGTGGTTTAAAAACTGCTAATTTCCATTTCGGAATATTACAAACGACCTTGGGGAGAGTTCCACCATCACGCTTCGATGATCGATTCAGATGTGATAAATACTCAAATCCCATATTTTGATCCACCTGAGATGGTTCCCTCCATTCACACGACTGTCCAAACTATCAATTCGGAAGGGAACATGGGTAATCTTTCTAAGACAATGCTCATTGATATCTCGATCAAGATGGGTATCATGGAAAACATTCAGATTGGGCAGATTGAAATCCTGAGGAAATTTCATGCTTCACATCCCTTTTCAAGGAATTATGCGATGTGTTTTCTTGGTCTTATGACGAAATTCCCAGCATAGATCCCTCTATAGCCGAGCACGAAATCAAATTTTATGACAATGCCAAACCTATTCGTCAACGACTACGACCTGTCCACCCGCACAAAGCAGCCGCCATCAAAACTAAAGTAGAAAATATTTTAAGCACCGGTTTCATCTCTCTGGTTCCTTGACAGAATGGGTTTCCAATCCAGTTACCGTAGACAAAAAATAAGGCACCATCCGCGTATGTGTCGATTATTGTGATTTGAACATCGCTTGTCCAAAAGAAAATTATCCTACTCCGTTCATAGATCAAATTCTCGATGACTGCGCCAGATGTAAATCTTTCTTATTTATGGATGGATTCTTGGGCTATAACCAGATTGCAATTAAAAAAGAAGACCAACATAAAACTGCCTTCATCTGTCCTTGGGGCACATTTGCGTATCGTAAACTCCCATTTAGTCTGAAGAATGCTAGAGAAAATTTTTAGCGGGCTATGGACTACGCTTTTCACGACATTCGGCATATTGTACAGGCTTACTTGGATGAACTCCCTGTCCATTCCAAGAAGCGACCCGATCACCTTGCTCATCTGAAAGAAATCTTTGCTCAGTGCAGGTTCTATAATATACATTTGAATCCGCATAAGTGCATCTTTATGGTCGAGTCCGGATGTCTTCTAGGTTTCATTGTCTCCAAGCATGGGATTAGGGTTGATCCCAATAAGGTTAAGGCAATTATTGAATTTCCTGCACCGCAATCCATCCTGCAACTCCAAATTTTGCAAGGGAAGGAAAACTTTTTACGTCGATTCATTGTTAACTATGTCGAGATGACGAAAGGCTTCATGTGATTATTGAAGAAGGGAACACTATATTTGTGGGATGACCAAGCTCAATGGTCATTTGATGCTTTGAAACAGGCACTTGTCTCAGCTCCACTCCTTAGTGCCCCCAACTACTCATGCGACTTTCTCCTCTACCTGGCAGCCTCACCATCCTCCCTTGGAATGGTTTTGGTTCAAGTTCATGATGACGACAGTGAACATGTGATCTACTACTTGTCAAAGGGTCTGATTGGCCCTCAATTATGTTATTCACATGTGGAGAAACTTTCTCTGGTGGTAGTCTTTGTCGTCACCCAACTCCGACACTATATATTTCTGCGACAGACTACTGTTATTGCTTTGGAGAACCCCATGCGACATATCCTGTCTCGACAAATTATTGGAGGAAAGTATTCGTGTTAGGTCCCTATATCACTAGTATAGCCCCTTATTATTGTTAGTGTAAACCCCTTATTGTTATTATTGTACCCTTGTAACCCCCATTTTGTTATTATTGTGCCCTTAAATTATTATTGTTAGGTCGGCTAGGATTACATTGTAGCCCACTAGGATTACATTATGGCCCCATGGACTCCTATATATAGAAAAGAGGTTTTGTGAATTGTATCATCCAAGAATTGTTCATTCATGTAATGTATTGGAGGTTTCCCCCTCGAAGTGGCTTATTTCTAAGGCGTTGATATCTCTTTTCTTCTCTTTCTGGAGTTGGTTACACAACATTTGGTATCAGAGGGCTTTGGATTCTAGGGTTTCGCTGCTCCAAACAGGTCATCGTGGAATTTTCGCTATAATTTTTTTTCTACGAAGTTTCAGAAGCTGAAATTTTTAGGGTGCGAAGAAAAAATCCTGAGGAAGCTTGTGTAAAAATTTCAGATTTTCGTGCGCAATAATTTCGGAGATATGATCTGTGGAAGTTAGGTATTTGTTCAGGCTCCTAAACAGGTCATCGTGGAATTTGCGCTATAAACTTTTTTCTACGAAGGGTCAGAATCTGAAATTCATATGGTGCGAAGCTGAAATCCTGAGGAAATTCATCAAAAAATTTCAGATCTTGGTTCGCAATATTTTTGGAGATATGATCTGTGGAAGGTAGTGCTTTTTCAGGCTCCTGAATTTCATCTCAAAGAGGTGATCGTGGGAAAAGTTCAATAACTCTCTCTCTGAAGATTGGATTGGAGTGCCGTCAAAATTATTCACAATTACACGGCTTGTAGTTTCTTTGCTATCAATTTCAGAAACAAAGGACAAAACAGTGACACGTGGCAAGTCGTACAAGTTCGCTCTACTGAACCAGTCCAGAATTAGGTCATTGTGGGAGATTGGACACAACTTTGTCTTGGAGAATCAAAATCAGGTCAGACCTGTGGCATTTGAAAGAAGCTTCAGAGGGCTACTATAGGGTTGAATTTCAGATATCGAAGATTTTCAATTACAGAGATAATTCAATTTCAATATCGATCTTCTAAAAGCTAGTAAAAGGTGTGTATTTTTTTTCCGAATTGCATAAGTCTTGTTTGAAGAATCAAGTTGAATTGATTCCAAGGGCATAGTGTAGAATATATATCAGTATTGTATTCTAAAATGGCCCCTAAAAATAATTCAACACCCATTAAGCCTTCAGAAGGTTCTACTATGACTCATGAAGATGAAGAATGGCAACATGACATATCAAAATTACAAGAGCAAATTTCGCTCTCGCAAAGAACAACAAAAAATGAAATGGAAGTTTTGAAGAAAAGCGTGGAAACTAAGATGGATGGTTTGAAGAAAGGCGTGGAAGCTAAGATGGTTGGTTTGGAAGCTAATATGGATGGCATGGAAGTGGGCATGGAAGCTAAGATTGATGACATGGAAGCTAAGATCGATGAGAAAATGGAAAACATGAAGAATTTTCTAAAAGAAGACATGGAAGGTTTGACAAAGTTTATACAAGAAAGGTTTCCTAATGGTGAAAAGATAGTAGAAGAACCTCATGATGAGAAAAAAATAAATGTTAATTGTGATTTCATAAACTCTAATGTTGGCGGGAAGAACCACCATATTCCAAAGATGGATAGGAGGAAGTTTGATGGAAAGGATCCTGTAACATGGATACTACAGATGGAGCAATATTTTTATCTCCATAACGTGCAAAACACACAAAAGGTACGCATTGCAACTTTACATTTAAAACAAAATACATTTGTATGGTATCGATGGCTTTGCTCCCGTAAAAAAATTGTCACTTGGTCAATTTTTACGGAGGAAATGATAGCACATTATGAGGATACAAAGAGCAACACCTTCTTTACCCAATTGATAAATCTCAAAAAAAAGGGTTTAGTGGGGCAGAACATTGAGGACTTCCAAAAATTGAATATAAGGGTAACTGATCTTACAGAGGAACACAGGATTGATCTCTTCCTAAACACTTTAAAGGATAACATCCAACATGAAGTTCGCGTTTTGGAACCTAATTCATTGGAGAAGGCATTCAGGTTGGCAAGAAAAGTTGAATGTAAAATTATGGCGACAAGGAAGCCTACCCCTCAATTCTATAAAGAAGGAAGTGTTGCTACGCCTAGATTTCCACAACCTACAAGGTTGACACCACAACAATTGGAAGAAAAAAGAGCAAAAGGGCTTTGCTACAGTTGTGATAGCAAATACACTAAAGGTCATAAGTGTGTCGAGAAGAAATTATTTTACATAGATTGTGAAGAGGAAGAAGAAAATGAACAAGAAGAGGATATACACCAGGAACCAGCCCTAGAAGAGGAAGAAATGAATCCGACCATATCGTGTAATGCACCGGCAGGAATTACCACTCCTCAAACTCTCAAGATAGAAGGACAAATCAAGAAGAAAAAGGTAATAGTGTTGATTGATTCAGGTAGCACCCATAATTTTATTCATTGTAAGGTAGCCAAGGAATTAAATTGTTTCCTATACCCAGCACCAGAATGTCAAGTGATGGTTGCAAATGGAGGAACTATAAATCGCTCTGGAAAATGCCATAATATCAAGCTAACCATGGGGGAATATGTATTGACTAGTCCTATGCTTTCCATTCCTATGGGAGGTGTTGATGTTGTACTAGGAGTACAATGGTTACAATCTTTGGGGACGGTAGCTTTTAATTTTCAAGAACTTTCTTGAAATTTTTTTCAGAAGGAAAGGAAGTCGAATTACGGGGTATTGAAGGGAAGCCAGGAAGGATAATAAGCTCTAATGTCATGACAAAGCTTCTAAAGAAAGAACAACTAGGCGTAATTGCACAATTATGCTCACTAGAAGTTCCGACATCAAAATCATCTATTTCTGCAGATCTCCAACAAGTCTTGGACAATCATTCCAAGGTGTTTGAAACTCCCAAAGGACTCCCACCTATTCGTGATCATGATCATGCTATTCATTTTATTCCAGGAGGTGTTCCTCCAAACATCAGGCCTTATAGATATCCTTACTTCCAAAAAAGCGAAATTGAACGTATGATTGTAGAAATGTTAGAGGCGGGTATAATTCAACCTAGTCAAAGTTCTTTCTCTGCTCCTATAGTATTGGTACACAAGAAGGATGGATCATGGCACATGTGTCCCGATTATAGGGAGCTCAATAAGCTCACCATTAAAGATAAATTTCCCATTCCTGTGATTGATGAATTATTGGATGAATTACATGGAGCAATTTATTTTACCAAGTTGGATCTTCGTTCAGGATATCATCAAATTAGAATGAAGACTCAAGATATTCCAAAAATATCATTTCGAACTCATGAGGGTCATTATGAATTTTTTCTCATGCCTTTTGGCCTTACCAATGCACCTTCTACATTTCAAGGGTTGATGAATTCCATTTTCAAACCCTTCCTTAGAAAATTTGTGCTAGTATTTTTTGATGATATACTAATCTACAAAAGGTCTTGGAAGGATCATGTTGAACATGTTGACAGGGTGCTCAAACTATTGCAGGAGAAACAATTATATGCAAAAACATCCAAATGTTTCTTTGGAGTACAAGAGGTGTAATATCTGGGTCATATTGTATCTCACGAGGGTGTTAAAGTAGACCCTAACAAAATTAAAGCCATTAAGGAATGGAAAGTTCCCACAACCATAAAGAAGTTGCGAGGATTTCTCGGGTTAACAGGGTATTATCGCAAGTTTGTTAAGAATTATGGGAGAATAGCAACACCTCTAACAACATTATTGAAGAAAGATGCATTTTCATGGACTCCTGAAGCAACTAAGGCCTTTGAACGTCTTAAAGAGGCAATGTTGGAGTACAAGAGGTGGAATATCTGGGTCATATTGTATCTCACGAGGGTGTTAAAGTGGACCCTAACAAAATTAAAGCCATTAAGGAATGGAAAGTTCCCACAACCATAAAGCAGTTGCGAGGATTTCTCGGGTTAACAGGTATTATCGCAAGTTTGTTAAGAATTATGGGAGAATAGCAGCACCTCTAACAACATTATTGAAGAAAGATGCATTTTCATGGACTCCTGAAGCAACTAAGGCCTTTGAACGCCTTAAAGAGGCAATGTGCCTAGCACCGGTCTTAGCTACACCAGACTTCACAAAAACCTTTATTGTGGAATGTGATGCCTCAGGAAATGGAATTGGTGCAGTTTTAATGCAGGAAGGAAGACCCACTGCTTTTGAAAGTCGTCCAATCAAAGGAAAGTATTTACAGAAACCTATTTATGAGAAGGAAATGTTAGCAATACTGCATGCACTAAAGAAATGGCGAACTTACCTAATGGGAAGACACTTCAAGGTAAAAACTGATCATGATAGTCTTAAACACTTTTTGGAACAAAGACTATCTTTAGAAGAGCAGCAAAATGGGTCACAAAGATGTTGGGTTATGAATTTGAAATAATATACAAAAAAGGGAAGCTCAATGTTGTTGCAGATGCACTCTCAAGAAATAATGAAGAGGTGGAAGCATTGCTTTGTGCCATTTCTATTATCCAACCAGATTGGATAACTGAAGCAAGAGATGAATGGAAGAAGGACAAAGATGTATGGACACTCATTCAAAAGTTGCAGCAAGATCCTAGTACATCCGATACATTTAGTTGGAAAAATGATTCCTTATGGTACAAAGATCGCTTATATCTTTGTAAGAATTCCCAACTAAAACAAAAGATTCTTCTGGAATTGCACACTTCTCCTTTAGGAGGACACTCAGATTTTTAAAAACTTACCACAGGGTGAAGAAAGAATTTTTTTGGGATGGCCTTAAATCTGATATTCGAAAGTTTGTGGCGGAATGTTTGGTCTGCCAGCAGAATAAAGTGGAAACAATTAAGACCCCAGGACTTCTACAACCTTTATCCATTCCAAGTCAACATTGGGAGGAGATTTCAATGGATTTTATCACAAATTTACCTAAGTCCGAAGGAAAGAGTGTCAACATGGTGGTAGTTGATAGACTTACCAAGTATGCACACTTTTGTGCATTATCTCATACATTTAAAGCAAGTACAGTTGCTACTACATTTATGAATAGAATTCAAAAGCTACATGGAAGCCCAAGGGTTATTGTGAGCGACAGAGATCCCATTTTTACTGGAAATTTTTGGACGGAGTTATTTTCTTGTTTGGGTACTCAATTAGCTCATAGCTCATCTTATCATCCTCAATCTGATGGTCAAACTGAGATATTAAATAAATGTTTGGAAGGATATCTTCGTTGTTTTGTATCTGATAAACAAACACAATGGGTCAAGTGTTTACCTCTCGCTGAATGGTGGTATAACACTTCCTTCCATACTGCAGCAAAAATGACCCCATTTATGGCACTTTATGGATATCATCCACCATCCATCACATCATCTTTAAGGGAAAATTCGAAGGTTAAAGTAGTGGAAGATCACATCGAGCATCAGCAAGAAGTTCTCCAACTCTTAAAGGATAACCTGAATTTGGCACAAAATCGAATGAAACAACAGGCAGATCAACATCGCAGCCAGAGAAGTTTTGATGTAGGAGATTGGGTATTTTTACGGCTACAACCATATAAACAAATTTCCCTCAAGCAAGCTAAGAAGGATAATAAATTATCGCCAAAGTACTATGGTCCTTACAAGGTGTTGCAAAATATTGGTACTATGGCATACAAATTGGAGCTTCCCGCTTCTTCGCGAGTACATCCAGTTTTCCATGTTTCATGCTTAAAGAAGGTTATAGGTGAAAATCTTCCAGTTCAAACAATATTGCCAGAACTTGATGAGGAAGGAAAAATCATATTGGAACCGGAAGCGGTCACGGAAACAAGAACTCGACAACTACGTAATCGATCAATTTCAGAGTATCTCATCAAGTGGAAGAACTTACCCACTGAAGATTCTACATGGGAGGATGATAATTTTATACAGAAGCACCCAGAGCTACTCAAGCGTTGAGGACAACACTTTTTTGAAGGAGAGGGCATGTTAGGTCCCTATATTACTAGTATAGTCCCTTATTGTTGTTAGTGTAACCCCCTTATTGTTATTATTGTACCCTTGTAACCCCATTTTGTTATTATTGTGCCCTTAAATTATTATTTTTAGGTCGGCTAGGATTACATTGTGGCCCACTAGGATTACATTATGGCCCCATGGACTCCTATATATAGAAAGGAGGTTTTGTGAATTGTATCATCGAAGAATTGTGCATTTATGTAATGTATTGGAGGTTGCCCCCTCGAAGTGGCTTATTTCTAAGGCGTTTATATCTCTTTTCTTCTACTTTTGAAGCTGGTTACACAACAGGAAGAGGTGCTCCCCCTCCTCTAGACCCTTAGGTTCCACATTTTGGAGCTTGGTGGTGGCTACCATCACATTGGGTTCAATGTCAATGATCTACTTTCCTTTGTTGGTTCCCTTATCTGGTTCCAACTTAGAATCAAATCATGCATCCATCTCTGTGTCTTTCATCTCGACCACTAGTGCCTACTTCACACGACATTCTTTCGTGTTGTGAGTGGGAGTTTTATGGAACTCACACCACTTTCTGGTATCTTTCTTATCCTTTCTATTTTATTGGCTTGTGGCTTCAAGGAGTTTTCCTGGGGGGTCGTGACCTGACTCTACCCTTTTATCTGTGGCTTGGGGGTGCCTTTGCTCTGCTTTGAGTTCGCAGATCCAAAGTCTCGCTTCTTCTACATGAATTTATGCTCAATCTTGGCAGCATATCAGTATGATGCACCAAGTAAGGAGATTTCTTGGAACTCCATTTACTCCTGAATGTATTTGTGTGAACAACTGTGGTACTTAAGCACCAGATGTTTCTCAAAATATTTGATACCTAACTTTGTGCGCAGGATATGGAAAAAATTTGTTCTATCATATACATATTGATCTTGTCGCTGTCGTAATCTAGTACATTGTATGTACTTGTCCTCATAGCTCCGAATAGGGTAATACTATTCCTTTATGGAATCTCATAAATAATTCCAAGTGGGATTGGCTAAAAACATTGAGGGTTCTCTCTCGTCGCTCTATTCACAGTAGATTTCCCACTAGTACTAGTGAAAATTTAATATTTTCCCTATTCTAAAAATCAGGAACTGAAAAATATCCTTCTAATAGATTTAACCATCTATCTATGACATCTGCATATATCTGACCTTTAAATATGGGAATGTAAAAGTTTACTTGTACCTTGAAGGGAGTGGCACCTCGAGAGTGGCTGCCGGAAGAAGATGCATCACTTGTCGGCATCCGTCGAAGGATACGGGAAAATTTGTTGATCATCGTGTTACTTTGTCGCTTGAGGGCTTCTTCAAGAAATATTTTGCAAGGATATCCTGCTGCCTCATCTTTATTTTCTTTTTCCATGCGAGGCCAGTCTTGTAAAATTTCAACCATTTCAAGCCCTAAATAATTATACCCCGGCCACGTTGGGGACATGCAAAGAAAACCAGATAAACGACAGACCACTATGATACCATTGATCCAAACTTATGCAAGAATGTATCTATAGAGGTGCAAAAAAAAAAATATTCATTTCATTAATATAAAATAACTAAAAGATGCTTACATACAAATTGGAAATAAACTATATCGAGCCATGGTAGCTTATCTCTGAGCAGAGATTTGGAAACTACATTCCTCTCAAATGTGTTGCAATGAGGCTCAAAGTCCTATTTATTATTGAGAAACAATTAAAAACCCTAAACATCCAAAAACCTAACCTTATGAGATGAAGAACCAAAACTTTGGGCCTCGTTGGGGTAAATTGGTACAAAATATTCTGAGGGTCGTAACTTTGGCACACGTTCTCTATTTGACACAGATGATACCTCATTAGAAATATCTATTTGAGGACTGATATTGCATCTAAATTCACATGCAAGTAGATATTTCTCCTTGATCTCATGTCCAAATCATATTACCAGACAACAAAAAGAGAGACCAATAGATATATGATAGTGTCCCAACCTAAATGATCAAACATGCATCAAGCATTTGGTTCTATATACTACAAGAAAATATGTGTGCACCTGGCCTCCTTGTAGATTGGGGAAGGATTTTGAGTCTGATGCAGATTCCTGTGCTCCACTCAAGCAATCTACCTTGTCCACACCTGATCTTAATCCCTACACACAACGATAACAAACAGAGACAACAAGTGACCTTCATCGGAAGGTCATTAGATAAAAATATCATAGAAACAAATATAAAGAATCCTTAATATAGATAGATACAGGGAAGGAACATGTATTTATATTAATCATCGAAAAATCATATTACAACCATATACCTTCACCTCAAAGCCTCCTCTCCACAATCTGAAAAAGTCTCCCCACTATAACAAGGGAATGAGAATGAAGAGAAATAATAAAACAATAAGATCCTCACACACTATCTCTCTAGCAGAAAAATATAAGCGTAGAATCAAGAAATATATCTCACAAAAAACTCGTCTCTCCAAAACTAGCAGAAGAGAGGTCCCAAGAGGATGAATGTAGACACTTAGGATGTTGAGAAGTTATGGAAACTTATAAATGATATGTCTTGGCCAAGTCGAAGAAGTGATGAGTCAAAATGATCTACTAGGGACCAAGAAACTCTAGAATACATCCCCATTCATAGACATAGAAAAGAGTGAATAAGGCCATAGTTGCATGCAAAAGGAAGGGATAGAAGAAACTGGGAGGTTCTAGTTGCTCTCAAAGGCCTCCATCCATGCGACTAGGAAGTATGACTAGAAAAAAGAGGGTATAAGGCCTGGAAAAATTCAAACAACCGTGAGGACTAATGAACACTAACCCTAGGGGGTAAAATAGGCTAATAACAGCTATAATTTTTGAAAAAAAAATCTCATTTTCCTGTTTTCCAAAAAAACATCATTTGCAGCCTCAAAACGACTCCAGAAGTTCATGACCCAAAAAATATCAAAAATAGTAAATTGTGCTACAATTACAGAAATTGAAAGAAATAATGGTACAATGGTGGGGTTCTAGGTGGAATATGAGGATGGCCACCAATATCCACCTGGATCAGTCCTCCCCCATTAGGAATAAATGGTCCCCATTGCGTTTAGTGCCTCCATGAGATAGGGTGCAAGCTAAGAAATGGTGGAATGATGAACTTGAAAGCATTGTTTTTGAAAACATTAGTGATGGTGTAAGTCCCATAACAGAGTGAGCGAAGCTTGTGATGGGCACCAATGAGGCACTCCTTCTACATAAGTAAATAAACGTTTTCGCCCACCTGGAACTTGTGTGAAACTCGATATTGATCATGAAACTATTTATTCTTAGCATTTGATTTGTCCAATATGTCATGGACCTTCTAGTGGATGTTCTAAATGTATTCAATGAAGTTGGTAGCCATATAAGATTTGGATTGGACATGAGCCAAATCTTCCTGAGAAGCTGCAAGTGGTATGACAACATCAATGGGACATAGCGAATGGAATCTCGATCCCACCTGAAAGGGGTTGTGGTTAGTTGAGATGCGAAGAGCTCTTTTGTAGCTATTTTGTGCATAGGGAAGGGTTTGATCCCATGTGTGTGGATAATTCTAGTTTTACATGTATAATATGTGCATGATCATCCTGTTGACGACCTCCGTATGGCCATCAATTTGGGGGTGGAAGGTCGTGGACTCAATGAGGTTGGTATCCAATAAAGACTAGAGGCTTGACTAGAATGTACTTAGAAACCTGCTATCCCAATATGCGAAAATGGACTATGGGATCCCAAAGTGTACCCATACTCATTCAAAGATGAGTTTGGAAGTGGATTTTGCTATGATACTCTTCTTACAGGCTGCAAGAATGGTCATCTTAGAGAATTTGTCGACGACGATGAAAACATTGTCATTGCCATGCTTGGTAAAAGGAAGACCTGACATGTAATCCATGGAGATAGATGCCCACTACCATCTAGGAGTAGGAATAGGAGTATACATACCTTTCTTCTTTATTGTAGGTTTGATATTTGTTCCAGGATGTGCAAGATCTGGTGTATTTCCCAACATTCTATTGAAATTTCGACCAACAAAAAAACTTTTGCAACACTGCCACTGTCTTTTCTACTCCAAAATGTCTAGTGACCTAACTATAATGTGCCTCCCAAATCATCTTAGCACACTCTCTTGAAGGAACACAAGGGTGTCCTAGGTGGCATAACAATGCATTCTAGAGGTGAAAGTATATAACTTTCTTACCTTCCAGGAGCATCTGGTATGTGGTGCCAAATTCTGGACCACTCTTGTAAATATGCGTCCATCCGGAAGTCTCATTCCCACAAGAGTTGAGGACAGTGGTCAACTCCATAAATGACGATTGGATGAGGAATTTTGAAACAATATTGGTGTTTCCCTTCTCGTAATTAATATTCAAATGTAACTGTGTTAGATATGTGGACCATTTATGATGGCGATAGTTCTGAAAATTTCCTTGTGTCTGTATGAACTGTAGTGGTCAGTGGTCTGTGTGGATGACCGTTTCCTTTCCCATAATGAAATGCTTCAATTATCGGCAGACCTGCACAATGGAACACATATCTTTGTCAATGGTGTAATACTTTCAAATTGTATCTGAAAGTGTCTCATTGTGATATTCCACTGGATGCACCTACTAGGTAAGAACTACAACAACAACATAGTTGAAGGCATCTGTCTCAAATTCAAAAGATTGCTACAGATCTGGTAATGTGAGCACTAGTGCAGATTAGAGGCGATGATTCAACTTAGTAAATTCTTTATGTTGGGATTTAGACTAAAATAAATTTTCTTTCGCTCCACCCTCGGTGACTTGACTCAAAGGCCAAGTGATATGAGAAATCCCAACATGAACTTGTGATAGAAATTGGCATTGCCAAAAAACCTGCGGAGATCTATTAGAGTGGTTGGGGCTGACCAATCCCAAATAAATTGTATCTTTTTTGGGTTAACATGCACACTATGCTCATGAATGTTGTACCTCAGATATTGAACCTGGGTCATAACAAAAATTCATTTCTCCAAATTGGCACACAATTTGTGTTGCTGCATGGTTTGGAGGACTTGTCGAATATGGTGTATGTGCTCTTCCCAACTCTGGTTGAAGATCAGTATGTCATCTAGATATACTACCAAAAACTAGTTGGTGAAGGGTCATAAGATGTCATCCATCAACAGCATGAAGGTTACGAGGGCAGAGGAAGAGGCTGAGGATGTGGATCAACTGGTCGAGGAAGAGGACAATTTATTTGCTATAACTGCGGAGATGCTGGTCACTATGCACACGACTGTCCTAATCCTGCATGAAAGTCATGCAAGTATTGTAGACTAATTGATCATGTGATAGAAGATTGTCCCATCATGATTGCTAAAATTCAGGAGAAGAAGACGAATAATCCAACAAAAAATATTCATATGGTTAGAGAAAAAAACCGTGAAGAAGCTCCTAGTGTGAATGTGGTTACTAGGAGTGGTGTAGCAACTAATGAAGATAAAGGAAATAAACCATCCACTGATGTATGGATCCGTAAGGCACCTGAAGAAAAGAAGGATTTGATCTACAACACGCAAAGGAGACCTTTGTTGAAGCGTGAAAATACTTTGTAGAAGGTAGTGCATCAACATTAGGTAGACCAATGAAGGGAACAGGAGGAGATGAAGAGATCAAACCATTTCTACAAGCATGCATAAAGTTACTGCACAACAAAAAGGCAATAGAAAATCTTCAGGCTCTGATAGATAATCGTGTAGAGAAGGAAAAACAAATGGTAGAGAAGAGATATGTCAATAAAATATACAAGAGTAAGAAGAGAACGGGTAGAGAGATGCGTATGACTGCGCAGATTGGTGCTTATGATATAGACCAGGTTATTCTAGATCTAGGATCGGATGCAAACATTCTACCTATGAAAAATTGGCAGTGCATGGGAGAACCCAAGCTGGAATGGTCTACCATTCAACTATGAATGGCTAATCAAGAGAAGATCATTCCATTAGGGTGGCTACCAAAATTTGTAGCCAATATCGAGGGTGTTAATGTGATGGAAGACTTTGAAGTCATACAAATAGTAGATGATACTGATTCTTATCCTGTGCTGCTAGGGTTGGATTGGGCTATTGACATGGATGGTGTCATAAACATGAAGAAAATAAGAATGGTATTTGAAAGCAACAGATTCAGGGTCATCATTCCTCTAGACCCTGTAGAAGGACAAAGACACACGGAGCCTATGCGTGCTAATGATGATATTGTTAAAATATATAAGTGGACTTTGTGCGAGGAATATTGGATTAACCCAACAACAGATGGAAATATTAACTGGGAGAAGGATAACTCTTGCTTTTTAGATCCTGATGAGGAATTAGAAAACTAACAGAATCGGTTGCATGAGGTATCTGCATTACGTTGTAATTGTGTGACCAAATTTCTATGATGTATAACATCTAAGGTATGTGAATTACCACACTATGATAGGTTAACTGATATAAACATGTTTATAGGGGAGCTTGAAAAGACTGTTCGTTAAGGACATAGATTCCATGATTTGGATCCTGGATTGTGCGCTACTCCAACAAGATGGTAGGAAACTCATAAAGAAAACATCGGAAATTGGGAAGAATGTGCATGCATGATGAGGTTATGGTCTAAATGTATAGTCATCAGAATATAAGACGTCTACTCTGGAAAAGATGATCTATGCAAAAATTTGGCTAGATGGAATCAGGTATGGGGCATAAAACCAAGACCTGAATGGGTCCACATGTTTATTCACACATTGGGGAAGGTACCTTCTGAATGGTATCTGGAGATAGAGGTACACCGAGGCACTAGTGAATGGTCTATGCTAACATAGAGTTTTATCCTTACATTCAGCTTTGAGAGTGGAATCGATAATATTGGCCAAGATTTGCATTATATTCAAGAAGTCATATTTTATACAACAAAGCCTGCAATCGAGTGCGCTCCACCAGCATGGGATGTACAGATGAAAGGTATTGTGAATTGCAGAAATATAACAATTGTGAAACCTAGGGGACAGTGCATAGTCACTGGAACCTCGATTTATCCCCCTGAAAATGCAAGAAAGGTGCGCTCAATGATTGGCCTCCCTAGGTACTATAGGAAGCACATTTAGAGCTATGAGTTGATAACTGATCCCATGACTAAATTACTCAGAAAGGGTGTGAAATTATATTGGGATGAAGAATGTTAGAAGAGTTTGTAGTTATTAAGGGTAGCCAAAGACACTACCCGTTATGCTTTGAATTACCTGATCAATAAACCTGTGTTGGGGGGGATGATCTGCATATTGTTTACGTTAACTCAGGAGTGCATGCACAACAAGGTGTGATGCGCACGTGGTAGCTACGTGAGGGGGTTGATTGGGTCGCAAAGGTGTCAAAAACTAGCCTTTGGAATAGTAAATATGGAAAAGACAACTTTATTACCGTTTATGGGAGCCTATAGGTTGCATTTAATGAAGGGAGCTTTCCATATTTGAGACTGTTTTGTCATTTATGGAGACATATTAATGCATAAGGAACCGCTGAAGATGCACCACAAGTATAAATATGACCTATGAGGTTGCAATAGTTACCTTTTATTTATGAGTGAATTATTTGCTTTGAGCTCTTTGATTTCTGCTGCATATTTTGTGTTTTTGTCTAGTTTGGATCTAGGATTCGAGGAAGCATTGCACTGTGTAGGGTTGGGTTACGTAATTCCATGCAGTATGAAAGCCACATGACCTGAAGATGACCCTATTTTTCCCGAGGTTCCTATTTTTGAAACACCTAAGCCCTCGAATTCTAAGAAGGGGCAGTCATTTGGTACAAGAAAATCCCTGAGGGAAAATACTTCGAAGCCGAAATCCACTATGAATGAGCATCTAAAAAGGCCCATGGTAGAGCTCCCATAAATTATTATGGAGGAAGAAGGGGATGTGGTCAAAGTGGCCCCATTCTCATGGCTATCGACCTATGTCGTGCCATGCAAACCGACGGTCGGAATTCCCAAAGATCTTGACAAAGTGCGCATGAGCATCCAAATGTCGTTGATCCCAGAAAATGTCCCGATGGAAGGGGACATGTTTGAAAAAGTTCCACAGATCAAAATGGGGGATTGGGACATTGTGGGTATCGAAAAATATCCTGAACTAATGCCAGTGCTTTACCTTGACCAAGTCCAGTATGAAGGGGGAATTGTGCGTCTAGAGCCAAAGAGATGGATGTTGGGTCTACATAAGGCAGGCCTGTTGAATTTATTACAGATCCCTCACTTTTGGCGCAACCCAATCAAATAAATCTGTGTCCAGATATTATTCATGCTAGTGCCTGATGATGCACTATGGTTGGGAGAGCGCATTCCAATCGATGCTGTATTGATCCATAGGATCAATGGTTTACCTGCTAAAGGCGCAGATCCAAATGCATATTTTGGAGGAAAAGCACAAGATAAATCTGTCACTGACTAGATCAAAAATAAGTATCAAGTCTTGTGGAAAAGTAGAGGATTTGTGGTAAGCAAGATAAATGACACAGATTTTCAATTTAACACGCTCATCTTGGCCTACAAAGTGATGCGCAAATGTAGACCAAAGGAGGTGCCCACGCATGCAATTTCTCTCGCAGGACAGTGTGAGAAAGGGGACATTTACAATTGGTCTCATTATTTGTGCAAGGAGTTTCTAGAAAATGTGTGCAAAGCCTAGGAAGAAGGCAAGCAATTTCACTATGCTTGGTTGCTACTGTTGATTGCCTTGATTGGGTGGAAGACCCCTGAGGAAACATAGTTTCCTGAGATCGAGCCACCAATGTGTGAGGCCACACGGTACATGACACTTTGGAATTCCTCAGACGCTGCACACGTTAAGGAGAATAATATTTTATGGGTCCTTTTTGATACCTTGCTATATCAGGCTGTGCAGTCTAAGCCAAGGCTATCTCTGAAGATATACGAAAAATATAAGATGATAGCTAACTTCAAGGTCACGTTCCACAATATGCACATCTGCGCAAAAGGCGTCGTGGAGGGAGTTTGGTACAAGTTACCATACTTAGTTATGGAATATGACCTAATCTGAATCATCGCAGAATGGCCTCCAGCATGGTTGGATTCTGGTGGGTCCCCTTCTATCTCCAAAACGTCGATGAAGTCGTGCACTGGCACTCAACTAGAGAAAACAATAGAGAAGTTGACTAAAAATCCTATAGAGAAAGAAACCAAACCAACCACCACTGGCGAGACTATCAACCTGGAGAAATATGTTGTGCTTGAGAAAAATGGTACTGCACCAAAATATACAGTGGAGGAGGTAGAAGCCCAGACTTATAAAGGTACAAAGCGCGGTTCTCAGGCTGTTGGTGGATCAAGGAAGAAGAGAAAGGGATTTAAAGAGACTAGAAAGGAGGTATTGAAGCCGACTGAGGACGATTTGAATGAGATTGCTAACACAATCACGTATGCGACTGAGGATCGCTGGTAAGACATGGAAGTGTAGTATAAGACTGCGTTGGAAGTTGTGCAGTTTGGGATATAGGAACTTAAAATGCAAGCGAGCCTGATTCAAGTGAGCGTTGCTCAGGCGAGCTAGACCCAGATGAGTGCATAAGTCACCAACGCCCATCCCTTGAATATAGCATTACCAGCCACCAGGGATGTCCGTCTTATGAAAATCCCCGCAACATCCATCCATGTGGACGCCAGTCGGCACGCTCAATTCCACGATACATGTCATATCAATATTAACTTGTCTGTTTTACTTGAAGGAAAGTTGCACTTGGTGCACACCATGATTGCTGACAAACTTCAGTTCTGGGAGGTTGTTGCTCATACATCTACTGTCGAATCCAAGAAGCAAGTCAAAGATGAAAAACAGAAACAACAAGACGTAGAAGTAGCATGCTGTGTAGCCGAAGCCCACTGCGCTGCGCTCGAAGCAAAAATAACAACTGTCTCAGAGGAAAATTTGGAAGGACTGGATGTTGCCTTGAAAGTATCGCACAGTGAAGTGCAGACTGTCTGTGGAGAGTTTGAACATCAAATCGCGGATCTGCAAATGAAGGTGCACTCTTAGACTCCACTTGAGGTCCGTGCAAAAAGTGCAACCGAAGTAAAGCAAGCTATAAATAGTATTGTTGCTGCAATCTTAGAATGTGATAGTCTTTTAGACGAGGCTATGGGCGTATTGATTTGAAATTGATTGTTAATTAATGTTGTGCTAATATCAGTTTTAGAATTAACATGAAAGTGATTTGGTTTTCTTATCATACAAGGGTTTATACATGTGTTTATGATTGACAATTCATTAAAATTGGTGATATTAAGTGTATTTCATGAACTTAAAAGCATAGAAACTCAAAGATGAACAGAAGCATAATAAAACACAACAAGCACAAATAACAGAGACGAATACACAATTTTTTGATGAAGGAGTTCACCCCTCCTGGGCTACATCTCCTTGGTCTAGCTTCATAGTGTGGGCCTTTGTATTAGCTTCAATTGTGAAAAAGTGTTGTTTATAGTCTCTTGTTGCCTCTGAAACCTACTCCAATGGATTCAAAACATCAAAATATACCAATAATGACTCTTTCTGAGCCAAAATTGGTCGAAAATTTCCTCAATTATGGCAAAACCAAATTTTCCTATTTTTTCTCTACTAATTCTAGAAGTCCGCCACTTAACTCCACTAAATGTAGAGATTTTGCCAAATCTGGCGAGTCTTCCAAAAACACTGCTAAGTTAAGCCACACTTAAATAGATATAAGCATGATTTTAAAGTGTAGTTAATGTGTCATTAGCGCAAAGAACATTTTTAGCACTAATCACGGGTTATGGTGCTAACCCGGATTAGTGGCATGATTAACGTCAATAAGCATGGCCTAAACTTCGTTTTAAAACTTTAACTCTCACTGGATTTTCTATCTTAGCCATTCGTCACAGCATGCAGACATGTGGGAGGGGACTGTCCCCCTCCAGACCCCCAAATCTAGCACTGGTAAACTTCAAATATAATCGGTGTCATTAATGGTTAAGGAACACTGCAGAAGGTGAGGTGGTAAGGTGTTGGACTATGGTGCAAGTGGTCGTGGGTTTGACCCGGACCCCGACCATATAATTTTTTTGAGTGCGCCAAAGGTTTGAACCATATTCTTCACTTTGGTTATAAATTTGTTTTGCGATATATATATATATATATATCTGTGTGTGTGTGTGTGTGTGTGTGTGTGTATTACACCCAAACTTCGACTATGGTTTCAACTTTGGAAATAAACATATATGCCCAAATTCGAACTTGTCATATAATATATCATGCCAACCAACCTTTCCATGTGGGGGGGCATGTGGCAGCCTCTAGCTGTGCCACGCGACCCTTCCCCATTGGTAAAAAATTCACCATTAAAAACATAATAATCCACCATATTAGAAATTTCCAACTTAGGAATAGGAGGAAAAATTCAACTTCCCCAAGCAACATTCATGAAGCTGACTCAAACACTTGTCATAGTGTCACTGGCTAAAAACTGGAGAATATTCCCTAAATATTCCTGAGGTGCTGACTGGACTGCCAAGTCACCAGTTTGTCACTATTCTGCACAATTTTTACCTGTTTTGGAGAATGAACAACATACCATATCTCACTGATACTAACTCAGATTTTGATAAAACGAGTTGCATTAGAATCCTGGTGACGAGCTCTATTTGGTCCCTCTAGTTTGAAGCATTTCTGAGCACTTTAATTTTTTATCTAAATGCTAAGGTTTTGATCATTCCTCCCCACTAGAAGCCTTTTGGACCCCAAAAGATACTATCAATTATTCAACAGGGTAGGGTGCAACTCTCTCACCCTTTCACAATAGATCCATTTGGCCTTTGAAGTATTTTTTCCCTTGAGTCCCACTCTAAGGTGTTCGACATTACCTCTTCTTGAAGTTTTGATTCTTCTGTCAAGTATGAGATATTTCTGAAGTTAGTCAAGATATTATGGTGAGAAATCATCTATTGATGGCAGTTGAACATGTTGTCCTTGATCAGAAATCAAAGGAGGCTCAAACAATCTCAAATTCTCAACATTAACAATAGAATATATTTGCATATAAGGAGGAAAATCTAGCTTAAATGCATTAGTACCAATATTTTCCAGAATTTTAAATGGACTATAACGGATTGGCTCAAGCTTTTTACCTTCCCCAAGAAATATTTCGTTGATGATATACAACCAAAATTCATCTCCAACCTGGAATTTGTGATCAACACAGTGTTTATCATGCCTTTCGTTGTAGCTACTTTGACTCTTTTCAAGTTGCTCTTGCACTATGTGATGAATCAACCGGATTTTCTCAATGAAATTCGTTGCCTTATCTATGTCAATATGCCCATCTATAGCGACATTCTTCTCAAATATGAATTCCAAAGGAAATCTTGGAAAGTACCCAAAACATGACTCAAATGGTGATGTGTTTTTGGAAGAATGCTTTGCCCTGTTGTATGCATGTTGAATGTAATGAAACTGTTCATCCTGCAACTTGGGATTCTTGCTGCAATAACCTATAAGAAGATGAATAAATTTCATGTTTACCACCTTGGTTTGACCATCCGTTTGTGGATGAAATGTTGTACTCTTCTTCAACTTTGTGTCCATCATGTCCCATAATTTTGACCGAAAATTCCCAGCAAACTGAGTGTTATCACAAAATTTCACTTGATTGCCTACTAATCAGAAAACTCTATGTAACTGTTTCAAACCATCTTGTGACTAAATCTTAGCCTCTTCAGTATGAGAGAGCTCTCTCAAAGGGGTTTATGATATTAGATAATGATGAAACTAGATCGCTAACTCTATTTGAAAAATAACTTGATTGTGATGTATGTAGGTTGAAAAGAGTGCAAGTCTGCAACCATTGGGCTTATGGAGTCAACAAATCAGTAGGTTTTGTGGTAAGTTCTCTTGAAATGGAAGTTGAGGCAGGTAAGGGTTTTTAATAAAGGTAATTCACACATAGAACATAGAGCAACACAACCATTTCATCGATAAAGGAAGTCAGATCATACATATGAATTATGAGTAATAAAGATGAAATCCACTGCAAGTAGTACACATAAAAATATAGATCAGAAAAGCATTGAAAACTCCATGAGAATCTCAGGCCTGTCAAGAAAAAGTCCTCGGTATTATTGATATCAGTCAAATTACATAAAGTTGCAGTAGTGCAAAAAATCTCCAACCCTTTACAATTTCGATAATCTGCCCTTTAATAGACCTTTTTACATCAAAGATGATTTGCCTCTTGGCTATATTCATCGAACTCTTCCTATGAAACCTTGCATAATAGGAAAACATGTGCTTTAATGAGAAACTAACAACTACACTCTAAAACAATCCTTTTCCTAATAGGACTCAAACTCCTATTTATTACATCAAACTACCTTATCTCTTAAAATAGTTACATATTTGACAACTAATGCTTCACATGTTCGAATGGGCTATGTCATATTTCATCACTACTTGAAATCTTAAATATCCTCCTCAACATATGGAAAAAAACCCTATTTTTCAGGAAAACATGACCCTATCTTCAACGAATGCTTCAGCCAATGAGTTGTCTCCATTTCATGGTATTCAAGTCATGGATGATTGTTTTCAAGGTCCCTTGACCTGTTTGATGTGTCCACCTACCCAAAAATGCTCTTAAACTTCTCAGAAACATTCAAAGACAGCTCACTACGAAAACAGGGCAGTTTCGTAGCGTCCAAAAAATGACTTCTTCACTCAAAATTTCTGCTTCTTTGCTCTTTCATGGTGTCCATCATGACATGAAACTTCATCATCACTATTATCCCCTCTTAAAAACTAAAAAAATTGGTTTTAAAGGCAAAATGATAGTTACATAAAATTTCGTAGTGTTTCCCTGAATTCAAGCCTAGAAAACGCTACGAAACTGTGGAAAACTGTGAAATTTCCATATTTCAAGATTGTCTCCAAAAGTAACCTCCAACTATAAAAACTTGATCTTCAGCATCCCATGAACCCCTCTGCATGTTATGGACCTCAACAAACTAATGAGGATATAATATTCCCAATTAGTCCCAAGCTAATTGGAATATTCATTTTTGTTTTATTTCTTTGTTTAAAGAATAAAAGTGTACAGGAGGTCCATAATACTCCTAAACAATGAATAAATCAATTCCAAATGTAAAAAGACCGAATCTCGGCTGCTAAATCAAGCACCCTTAGGTGTGAAAATGGGCTGGACATTTTCACTGGGTCAACCTTGACCAAATCTACAACGTTGTCATGGAGGAGTAGCCATCAATGAGGCACAACGCAATTTTAGATGGAGATGTCTTGTGTGAAAGAAGTGATTTCATTGAAGGTGGTTTAGGGTTTACAAACTCTTAACTTATAAAAGGAAGAGGATGGAAGCATGAGAATGTTTTTGATGATATGATATTTTTATGAGTATATGGTCTGTTTAGACATATCTCATTCTCTTGTTGTTTAGCTGAGAATAATGTGATTTAGCATTGGGTGTTCTTGATGAGGAATCCCACCTCTTTCCTTGAGATGCCTCTTGGAAGAGTTTGTGTTGCATAGTCCACTATTTGGATGAAGGCCAAGCTTCTTCTTTCAACTGCAACATAGATCCTATTGAGGGTTTGGTTGTCTTTGCAAGCTGCAGCAAGTGGAGGCTAGATCTATTCAGATCTAGGTCATTTCAGTGCTCCTTTTTAGTGGAGGAGGCTTCTATTCCATTGGGAGGAGAGTATTGGACATCCTAAGCTACATTTTCAGATCTTGGCATGTGGCCAAACATGTTCTAAACCCTACAGTGTAGTTTTTCTTCCAGATTTTCGTTATTCCTGTAGGTGTTGTTGCAGGGTCTTTTGGCACATCTTTTAGAGGAGTGGTTTTCAAGTGTTGGGGATCTGCCCTTCACTTTGGAGATCCAATGGAGAGGATCATATTCTTGTTCATTTTAGATCAGATCTGAATATTATTGAATATTTGAATATTTATGCATCTCTGCAGATTTAGATCTCTGATGTACTTCTTCTATATGGTGTAATGATGAAAACCCCAAGGGGATTTTGAAGAAGAGCCTATATAGTGTATGAATATGTTATAGATCTAACTTTTCATGCACTTATTTGCTTTAGATCTGAAGTGTAATCAATAGCTCTTGCAGCCCAATAAAATAACATTGTAAAGCAATTTCCAGTCTTAATACATGGTTGCAACACCTCTTTTTGAGGATTTTCTTCTATTGGAGACTTGTATTTCCTGTTATGCATCTGATGGGCCATCTTGTACATCTATTTTTATGCTGTAAATAAATTTGAAAGGTCTCCATATTGGCCTCCTTCTTTGTCTTATATGATCTATGTTATTTTCCTGCAAATCTACTTTCTATTGTTGCATTCCCCATTTGGGAATACTACAGTGGTATCAGAGCATCATCTTGGCACAGCTTGTGCTTCCTAAGAAGCCAATATTTTTTATGAAGAAGGAGGGCCTCATAATAACAAAGAGAAGAGGTATCTTAAGAGAAGACACAAGAATATTGATTACAAAAATGACAATGAAGACAAGGGTAAAACCCCATTATCTGGAGGACTGAAAGGAAAGGATTTCTCAAGAATTCTTCTCCGAACTATGATGGTGCTTAAAAGAGAAGCCAAGGGAATGAGGAGGGAAAGATATGAAGATCCATCAAGAATATTTTCACATGAAGAAAGCCCCAGTTCTTCATATTATGTGTGTGAGCATTCAGCCACACAATCAGATCTACAATGTTATACCGCGCCTACATTCTTGGCAAGAGAAGAAACATAAGGGGAAACACCAAAGGAGGAGACTCTTGGTGACTATCTCCAAGAATATGAATCTCATTCTAGAAGACTCAAGGAGCATCTAAGCTTTCAAGGGTTTTGTCAAATCAAAGAAGATATAAGACCCAGTAACTACAATAGAAGAAGAGGGTGCATGCAACACACTTTGGGTAGATTCTTTCTACCTACTTTTGATGGGTCACCCAAGAGCACAGGAAAGGCTTGGGTGAATAAGCTAGACACATATTTCTAGCTGCATCAAGTTTCAGAAGAGGAAGCCAATAGAGTAGTAGCACTGCATCTTGAAGGTAAGGCTTATGCCTGGTGGTTATTTGAATATTATTCATTGAATAATGAAAATATATTTACTTATGCAAAGTTCACTAGGAGGTTAGTGAAAATATTTTATTTAAAACAATTTGAAATTTCCCTGGGAGAGAAAACCAAGCCCAAGAAATCAGAACCTTTGCATGAGTTGGAAGGATCCATGAAGCCAACTCCATTTCAGAAAATTGTTGAGGGGGTTGAAGATCTGCTACATGCTTTGCCAAGGGAAAAGGCCTCACTTCGGCAAGAAATTTATTTTCAAGAAGAAGACATGAGGATTCCTTTTTCAAATGGAGGTCAAGAAAAAGGGTCTCTTAATGATGAGGTATTCTCCATTGATGAGGAGAAGGAAGAGGAAGAGCTAGAAATATCCTCCAGCATGGTGACAGTAGGAGGAGATCTACTTCTATTTGGAGATGGAGATGAAGTAATTGCTTCCACTAGAGGGGCTCTTGTATCTTTGCAAGAAGTTCCAGGGGATCTTACATATGGAGACCATGAGCAGCATGTGTCTATGTTGATAGAAAATGAGAAAAAACAATGGAGGAAGTGTGTTCCAACATTGAATACAGTCTTGGGGACACACACACTATGATAGATCATTCCTTTGTGATCAAGACTCTTGACACCAAGGAGATGTTGGGTGTACATGGGTTAATTACATTTGAAGAAATCACCTTAGACTGTGAGATCTTGTATGAGAAGAAGAACAAAGGAGGGTTCAGAGTGCTGACGTAGCAGGAGATGATCTGCTATTACATGGAGGTGAGGATGGAGAAATTTCTCCAATCAGAAGCACTCTTGCATCCTTAAGAGTGATACCCCATTATCATGAAACTTCCACACAAAAAACAGAGATGAATTTGCATAGTAGAAGTAGGGATATGATGATCCCATCTATTATGCACATAGGATGATCCATGAGACATCATTATCTTGTGGTAAACCACGTGGGAGACCACCTGATTTAGATTTGGTGAAAAATGTCTCACATATTGATGATCCATTCATAGATCCAGGAAGGAAGGGAGCATTAGAAGACCAAAATACAACACTGAGAGTGTTGGAGGAGGTCAAGGAGGAGGGAAATATTTTCCCCTTATCACCATTGTCCACTCTCTCATCTCATACTGTGTTGAGAGAAGATGCTGCAATATTGGAGAATGACACCATCATGGGGCAAGGAGGGCAGTCCTTGGCTATGAAGACTTAGAAGATAATCTCACTTGGAGAAAAATCTTCCATACATGATAGAATATGGTGGCCACACATGCATACTTTGGCAAGACCAAGGAGGTTTTTGATAGATGATAGCCTTCCATGGGAGACTAACTTCCAAGAACTTCCATCTTCATTCGAGCATGTGCATATGAAAGAAGGGCAGCAAGGAGGGAATAGCAACCTTCCATCATATACCTTTGGTAGGGGAGATGTCAAGGAGGAGAATAAGGGAAGGGATGACCTTCCAACACATACCTTTGGCATGGGAGATGTCAAGGAAAGGAGCAGCCACATGAAATACATTTCAGTTGATAGATCATCAGCGCTGTCATTGTTGGGGAGTTTAGATCCATATTGGAAATCCCAATTGTTGGTGGATTACTCCAAGGATCGTCACACATGCATGATACTTGATGACTAGCTACATGAAGAGGGCTATTTATTCCAAGAAGGAGTCATTTATTATCATGGTAGGATATTTTTTTCTAGAGCTTCCAAGCTCAAGGAGAAGTTACTAAAAAGGGCTTATGAAGAGTTTTATTTCAGCCATACATATTCCATGAGATTCTACAACATCATCATGAGGAGCTACACTTGGAAGGGCTTTGAAGGAGAACTATATCAGCATTTTCAAATATGCATGTACCATGTGGATATGGGGCAACAACATAACTCTATGAAAGAGTTAATTCATCCATATCTTTCTCTTTTTGAGGAAGGGGTTAGACCTATGCACCACTCCACTTTTTTAAGAAGGACTTTTGGTGAAGAATATGCTCATGTAAATAATGTTTCATTTGATTATTGTTTTCATTCTTTCACCTTTTATATGCAGGCCATGACTCCAAGAAGGAGTGTTGTACCTTATAAAATTCATGGCCAACTTTGGGCCACAAAAAATTCTGAATATGGCCACTCCCTTGGAGGACAAAGGGATATTTTGTTTCATGATGGGTTCATTCCTAAGGCACCAAATATATCTCACACTTTCAGCCATAGTGAGATGAAATGGACAACAAGTAAGTGGTGGGGAGACCACTTTCCACATCTTGATCTAATGCAGGCAGGAGATGCACTGCACTAGTTCCACATGTGGGACTATGACCCACCTCCATATGCACAAATTTATATTTGTTTGTATGTAGTTTTGCTCCCATACATTGATGATGTACTTGTAATTTTTACGGGAATGTATGGAGGGAGGATGAGAGGTATGCATGTGCCCTATGGGATGGAGATTCTCCATGTACCTTATGCTACATGTTTCAGGGAGAGCATTGGGCAAACCATGTTTGTTTCATGGAGGGCTAGATTGGTGAACATTTAGCTTATGGAGGAAGCTTGTCACATGTTGGTGTCACCAATGGAGGAGGAGAAGAGTTGCAACACTCACCTTATCAGTTTCTTGAGGATAAGCAACATTTGGGAGGGGAGGACTGTAATATTCCCAATTAGTCCTAAGCTAATTGGAATATTAATTTTTGTTTTATTTCTTTGTTTCAAGAATACAAGTGTATAGGAGGTCCATAATACTCCTAAACAATTAATAAATCAATGCCAAATGTAAAAAGGTTGAATCTTGGCTACTAAATCAAGCAACCTTAGGTGTGAAAAGGGGCTGGAAATTTTGGCTAGGTCAACCTTGACCAAATCTACGGCGTTGTCATGGAGGAGTGGCCATCAATGAGGCACATCACAGTTTTAGATGGAGATGGCTTGTGTGAAAGAAGTGATTTCATTGAAGGTGGTTTAGGGTTTACAAGCTCTTAACTTATAAAAGGAAGAGGATGGAAGCATGAGAAGGTTTTTGATGATATGATATTTTTCTAAGTATATGGTCTGTTTAGACATATCTCATTCTCTTGATGTTTAGTTGAGAATAATGTTGTTTATAATTGGGTGTTCCTGATCGGGAATCCCACCTCTTTCCTTGAGAGGCATCTTGGAAGAGTTTGTGTTGCATAGTCCACTATCTGGATGAAGGCTAAGCTTCTTCTTTCAACTACAACGCAGATCTTGTTGAGGGTTTGATTGTCTTTGCAAGCTGTAGCAAGTGGAGGCTAGATCTATTCAGATCTAGGCCATTTCAGTGCTCCTTTTCAGTGGAGGAGGCTTCTATTCCATTGGGAGGAGAGTATTGAACATCCTGAGCTACATTTTCAGATCTTGGCATGTGGCCAAACATGTTCTAAACCATACAACGCATTTTTGCTTCCAGATCTGCGTTATTTCTGTAGGTGTTGTTGCAGGGTCTTTTGGCACATCATTTGGAGGATTGGTTTTCAAGTGTTGGGGATCTGCCCTTCACATTGGAGATCCATTGGAGAGGATCATCTTCTTGTTCATATAATATCAGATCTGAATATTCCTAAATATCAAAATATTTCTGCAGATATGTAAATTTAGATCTCATATCTACTCCTTGTATATGGTGTAATGCTGAAAACCCTAAGGGGATTTTGAAGAGGAACCTATATAGTGTATGGATCTGTTATAGATGTGACTTTTCATGCACTTATTTGCTCTCGATTTGAAGTGTAATCAAAAAAATTTTCAACCCAATAAAATAATGTTATAAATCAATTTTTAGTCTTAATAAATGGTTGCAACACCTCTTTTTGAGGATTTTCTTCTATTGGAGACTTGTATTTCCTGTTATGCATCTCATGGGCCATCTTGTACATCTATTTTGCTGTTGTAAATACATTTGAAAGGTCTCCATATTGGCCTCATTCTTTGTATTAGATGATCTGCATTATTTTCCTGCAAATATGCTTTCTATTATTGCATTCCCCATTTGGGAATACTACAGAGGAACACCATCAATCTCACCTTTCATATTTAAAACATCTTTGCAAATTTTTCCTATTTTTTCTAAAAAATAGGTCCTAGAACAGAGCTTATATATACTAATAAATGATGTATTTTGAAAAACTGGAGGAGCTTTTTGTAAATAATATTTTTTTGAAGAAAAACCTCTCTCATGTTTTGGAAAATCATCTCCATCTGTCCATAATCTGCATTTGAAGAACATGTATAAAACAGGAAAACTCTGTTTTCTAAAACATATGGCCCATATACATCCCTATATCTCCAAACTGATAGCACCTATGAGAAAATTGAAAGAGGTCATGTTTCATTATTCTGTGTTTGAAAATAACCTCTCTTAGTATTTCCAAATTCATCTCTTTTCTTCCATAATCCTCTCTTTAAATTTATTTCTCAAATAGTCCAAAAACACAACAATTTATTTATTAGCTCTAACAGAAATTTAAATAACTTGAACTGATGCATGCTTCAGAAAATCTAGGGTCCTCCACGAATAGCTTAAGGTCCATGAGCTCGTATCTTATCCACATAGCCTCCTTTGTGTGCTTTCTTGTACATGATCATCTCCTTTTATAACCAGGCTGCCCTCATAAAAAGGTGACACTTGTAAAGCCAAATTGGACAACAAGCTGCTTGGTGTGATGATGTAGCTCTCAAACAGTGACATTGAGATTTTTCACATGCAAGAATGAATTTTGAGTGACAAATAGCAGCTTAGGATAAGGTTTTATGTTTTAAATGACAGCTCATGCTTAAATCATGACACATACATGCCAGAAGTGTAATCATGACCTAATACATGGTTATGTACCTTTGAATTAACCATAAAAGACTTGAATAACCTCCAACCTATCTCCTCTAATCATGAAATGACACCTAGTACCTGATTTGACAAGACAAACATGAATCCCTCCTTTCGTAGTGTTCTTAGTGTATTTCTGGGCAGTTTCACTACGAAAGTATTAGCATTTTCATAGCGAAAAGTGCGTTTTTTCTGTGTAATTCGCTACGAAAGTAGGGATTCCTGGCCAAAATTACCTTTTTAGAGTTGTAATATTGGGAAATGAAAAATGTCGGGAAATAATGACTTATGTGACATGAAATTACTTGAATGGGGGTGATTTTGGACCTTAGGATAAGATAATAAGAAAAATTTAAATTTCCTAATGAACTCTATTACCATAAATTTGACAAATAAACGTCTAATACTATGTCAAATGATGTTTCAAATTCTATGAGTGATAACACTAAGAATATCGATCACTTACAATAGAAGTAGGAAGACCAAAATGAACCCATAACGGTTTTTTCAACTGTAATTGTTTTCTTACATGGCATTAAAAGACACATTTTTCTAAACCTATCTACCACAACATACGGGTAATCATGACCTTTCCTTGACATAGGAAAACCACCTACAAAATATATTAAGATACTCTCCCAAGGATTTGAAGGAACCATAAGTGGAGTGTACAATCCAATTTTCCTATTACTAGGCTTACTTATTGCACATAAAGAACAACCTCTAATAAAACGAGATACACTGTCAATCATGCATGGCCAATAACAATAACTTTGGAGATTCGCTACTATCTTGCCTACACTGAAATTTCTGGAAATCAATGATGTGTGCACCTCCCTTATGATATTGTTTCTTTCTCCCTATGGTATACATAACTTTCCCAAGTGATACAAAAAACTATTATGCACATGATAATCTAACTCTTCATTTTGGTTTCCTTGAGTCAAGCTTTCATACACATCTTGAAAATCACTATCATATGCATATTGTTCAATGTAACTTTCATGCATAATTGAATTGTGCTTGAGTATAATAGATGAATTTACAATAGGCCTAGAGAGCATATCGACTAACTTATTGTAGATTCCCTTTTTGTACTTGATAACCAAATGATATTGTTGTAGAAATCCCATCCATATGAAATGTCTTGATTTCTTGAACTTTTACTGTGATTGTAAGTAATGCAATGGCTAATGGTCAGTATGGATAATGGTCTTTTTCCCCATAAAATAGTGCTTCCATTTCTTTACATTTTCTACCAATGCATATAACTCTTTATCATAGGTGGGGTTATTAGTCACAACTCCATTAAAAATTTCAGAATGAAACGAAATAGGCTTACCATGCTGCATGAGAACTGCTCCCATAGCATAATCACTTGCATCTGTTTAGATCTCAAATGGACGTCTAAGATCTAGAAAAGCCAATACCAGTGCTGAACTTATCTTTCTCTTTCACGCATAAAATTATTTTTATTGCAAATCTCCCCAATGGAAGACTTTCTTGACACTTGTCAATGCATGTAATAGAGCTACAATGGAAGAAAAAATTAGCATGAATTTACTCTAATACTGTGCTACCCCAAGGAAGCTTCTTACCTCCGTAACTGTATTGGGCTTGGGCCAATTCAAAATGACCTCTACTTTGGAAGGGTCTATCTTCAACTCACCTCCTCCAACAATGTGTCCCAAATACACTAAACAAGTCCTTCCAAACTCGCACTTCAACATCTTTAAAAATAATTTATATTTTTTCAAGACATCAAGTACCTTGTTCACATGCATGACATGTTCTTCTCTTGATTTTCTGAATATAAATATGTAATCTAAGTAAAAAATTATGAAGTCATATAGAAATGGTCTAAGCACATCATTCATGACTCTCATGAAATTAGCTAGAGAATTTGTTAGACCAAATTGCATAACTAGCCACTCAAACAATCCTTGTCTAGTTTTAACAGCAGTTTTCCAAATGTCCTCTTCAGCTATTCTAACTTGATGATAACCACTTTGCACTTCTAACTTAGTGAAATATCTTACATACTTTAACTGATCTAGCAAATCATCAATGCATGGGAGTGGGTAGATATTCTTTACCATGATTTTATTCAGTGCACGAAAACATATGAACATGCACCAAGTCCAATCCTTCTTTGGTACCAAAACAATTAGTGAACCACATGGTGAAGTAGATGGTCATGGAACATAATTTCCAAACACCCCATAATTTACATGCGATACATACCAATGTTTGGAAGTGGAACATCATGCTTCAACTGCATATCATGTTCAATTCCCCTCTTGGGAGGTAACCCATTTAGTTCTTGAAACATCCCGCCATGCTAAATGACCACATCAAACAAATCAGATTTTAATTTGTCATCACATCCTTCAAAAGATTCATATTCAACATCATCCTTTTTCTTGATCATGAGAAGCACAAAATTTTTACTTGCATTAACTAGCCTCTTCATTTTCCCCGCATTAACTAAAGAAATATTTAGTTTCTTGTGATGAGCTCTCACAATATATTCCACCCCATCCTTAAGCAAATGATATTTTTTCTCATGGTGATAAAACACCGCTTTCCTGTCATACAAATATGGAATTCCCAAGATAATACTGGAAATGTCAAGTGGAACCACATCTAACTCGACTTCATCAACAAAGTTTGCAGTAATAGAAAATCGAAATATGCATTTACTTGTAACCAGTAAATTGGAATTCTTAACTATCCAACCCAAAGGGTATGGTTTATGATGTGGTACGGTTTCAAGGTTAATATTTTTGACCAAGTCTTCTGAAATCAGGTTTTCTTGTGACCCACCATCAAAAAATGCATCAATATTTGTATGATTTGAAATCACTCTAACATGGAACAATTCTATCCTTGTGTCTTATTTTGGAGTGTTTTTGTGACTATTTTAGGAACTAGTACTTGTTATGGCTTCCTTTCCTTTGTTAACCATGGCTACAATCTTGGTATCATCTCCTGAATCGGATCCATGATCTTGTTGTGTGGTGGCAGTCTCTTTTGTTTCCCTTTGTTATTTGGTTTCTTTGGCCTTAGTTCATGATGTAGTTTCCAACAGTGGGCTTCATCATGCCCCTTTTTGGAACAATGTTTACATGCGGTTTTATCCCCTTCATTATTCATGCTTTTATTCTTCTTTCCTTTCCATTTTCCTCGCTTCTCTTTTTCCTTACCCTTAAATGGATTCTTCTTACTACCCTCTTCCTGAATGTTATTTCCCCTTGCTTCAAGATGAGTGGATTGCACACATACTTCATCTAAGTTGTTTGGGTTAAACATAAGGATAGTATGTTTCAAGTAGGAATGTAAACCCCCAATATATTTCAAGAGTGTGTCTTATGAATTCAAGTTTAATCCTAATAACAAGGCCCCCTTTCTAAACTCCTGAGTGTACTCTTGAACAGTTTGGCCTTTGAGTTGCCTAAAGTTTTTCCAACTCATTATTGATTTTTTCATATAGGTTAATGGATAAAACTGTCTTTTAATGGAATAAATGACTTCAACCCAAGAATTGGATATCTTACCATGAATTCACATTTCCTCTTGAGAATTGCCTCCCACCAAACTAGTGTTGCTTCTTCTAGCCTTAATGAAGCCAACTGGATCTTTATGTCGTCCTCTTTTATATTTTGAATTCTACAATATAATTCCAATTGACGGATCCAATTGTCTAACTTCTCTGCATTTACCTCACCATTGTACATGGGAAGTTCAAACTTGATGTCCAACTTGAGTAATGGAGTTTTTCCTTTTGGGATTTTTTAATGAGTGTGGGTGGTTTTTGTGGTGGAAGTGGAAGATGAAGATTTTGATGAAGATGATGAGGATGAGGATGGTGGAGATGGAGTTGGCTTTCTTCCACTACCTTTCGAACTCTTCTCTTTATCCTTCTTACCATCTGAAGATCCTTCTCCATGTGGAGTGGCTTAGAACCTTCTCCTGCTCTTTCTATAGTGAATGCATCAAACATGATTTTAACTATTCTTTGTATGTCTTTGAATGCTCTCTTGACATCCTCTTCTTCTGAATGTCCATGAGTCTCTCCAACTCCTCACATAATGGCTAAGGATTCAAGCTCAACCTCTAATTCTTGCACCTCTTCATTCACTTTAGCTTCTTGTGCAATTTGTACCTCTTCAATCTTAACTGTTGGAGATGGAACTTGAGGTGCTTCAAGTGCAGCTTTGAATGGAAATTTGGGTGAAGATGATGCTTTATCAGCTCTCTTTCTCCTTGTCCTAATCTTAGGACTAACAACCAATAAATTCCCTTCTCCTCTCTGCAACTTCAACCTTGTAAGCATCACAAAATTGCAACTATTAAAACCCTTCTTGCAAAATCTCAAGCAAAGCAAGAAATAAACCTTTAGCAGCCTTGTGCTATGATAACAACTTGATCTGAAATTGATTGTTAGTTAATGCTGTGCTAATATAAGTTTCAAAATTAACATGAAAGTGATGTGGTTTTCTTATCATACAAGGGTTTATAAATGTGTTTATGATTGACAATTCATTAAATTTGGTGAGATTAAGTATATTTCATGAACTTAAAAGCATGGAAACTCAATGCTAAATAGCAGCATAATAAAACACAACAAGCAGAAATAACAGAGACAAATACACAAATTTTTGAAGAAAGAGTTCACTGTTACACCAATTTTTGGTCATCTAACCTATTACTATTAGATGGACTAAAGTACACCATGTAAGACCAATTTTACCATAATAAAATTGCTTTCACTATGAAGAATAACTTAATAATCTATAATTTATTAAGTTGTTTATGGTCAAAACAGGAAACCCCATGAGGAATAATTGAATAAACCCTTATTTGTTTGATTCTCCTCAAGGGATAATTAATTAAACCATTGTTTAATTAATATTCCTCGTCATATTGAACCCAAAACAAGAAATTTAATTAGATAAAGAATTATTTATCTTATTATTTTCTAGGAATAATTATTTAAAACATTATTTAAATAACATTGCTTGTTAAATTTGACTAAATCATTTATAAATAATTGAATAAATCACTATTTATTTAATTATTACTCAACCGCACTCATAAGATATTAAATAAATAATTTATTTACTTATTATTTCTAAATAAGGGATTTGACCAAATTCAAATTCTTTTTCCCTCCAACAAAAATAATAAAATATTCCATAAAACTTGGATCTAGATTTGGTTAATAATATTTTGATTATGCAGCAATATCTAGACAAACTCAATATTTTGTTATAAATAGAAGGGGTTTTCAATTCATTCACTACCTTTTTTTGCCTAAAGATCACTCTTGATCTATACTTTTGGTCTGACTTTGATCCTCCCATCATTGTCATATTTTTTTACTTTATGCTTGTGAGCTCCCTTTGAGTTCCATTTTTGTCTAGGTTTTCTGCACCATCAAGAGAGAGAGATCTTAGATATGAAGCACTGAGGACATATAAGAACCCATCCCATTGAGAGGGAATGGTAACATCTTTATATGTTCCCTTCCCAAGTGTCATAATACAAAAAATTCTTTAAAAATCCTTGTCTTGTTCATTGGATGCATGGAGAAACTCTTGCTTATTATTTGCTATTTAATGTCTCTAACTGCATATATTTGGATTTTTGTAGCATTTATTCTGATCACTAACTGAAAATATAAGGAATTTGACAACCATATTTGATGTTAGGGTTGTTTTTTATGCTCAGCTAAAGTGAGTTTTTTTCATATGCTTGTGATTAGAATTCACAATAGCAACTGGCAACTCCACAAGGGTTTATAATTACGAGCAATGTCATTTTTTATATCCCTGCATGACTAACTGCTTCAACCCCTAAGGTTTTTTTTCAACTTCTTATTTTTCATTTCTTGATGTTTTTTTTAACCTTCAAAACCATAAAACAATAAAAATTCGAATTTCCATGTGTTTCTGGGCCCTATACGCAGGTAACATGTATCAGCTGCAGTAGAGACGACAATTTTTTTTTTCTTTTCTGAAATCTACTCCCAAAATAGACAGAAGTGCAGGTCACACTTTTTAGGCCAAAAAATGCGACCTCGGCTCTTAGGTAGTGGAAAAAAACTTGAAAACTGCGACCTGAGTAGATAACAGGTCAGAAACTGTGACCTGTATTTTTTGCGGAAGTTTTTTCTATGATTTTTCTAGGTTTATCTAGGCCACTGTTCAGGGTCGTTTAAACTCCCTCTTCACCCGTCTTGGACCTGTAATTGCTTAGTTTTACTCATCGAAGTAGGAACCAAGCCCATTAGGGTTTCAATATGCTTCCACCTTTTTAGGAGGAGTTTAGCTAAAGTAGGTCCTCTGAGATTACAATGTTTTTTAGCCATTTTTTCATATCTGAAACTGTACTTTTAGATTCATTTCAGATCAGTTATTTATCCATCCAAAAAACCTATTTTCAGTTTTTTTTGGTTCTCCTTTAGGGTCCCCTTCGTTTCCTTTCAGTTTGTAGCCTTTCGCCACCTATTTTGCAGAAATTTTCCCTCTGGTTTTTTGTTATTTTTTGTCCCTCTTTCTAGCAGATCTAACCTTTAGATCCATGTCTCTCCCCACATTAGATCCATTGGCCATTTTTTGTGTTTTGAGTAGATTTCGCCCACCCATAGGCTAGTTGTTGGGAAGCCCTCCTCCTTGGGTTTAAATTGATGCATCTTTAGCTGTTTATTTTACTGTCGCATTTAGTTTCCTTTAATGTCATTTTCAATTTTATTTACAGTTATAAATCATGTTTTTTATTTTTTCTCTACACACATCTGGGCTTAGTTAAAATTAACACACTTATCACATACACACACACCCTAAGTGAAGAACGCCTGGTTTACACTACTAGTCCAAGACTTAAACATTTTAATCAATTGATCCTGCACCTCCCTGCCCTTGTTTACCTCTCTTCCTTATTGTGTTCCATGTCTCTTTACCATCATTGTGCCCCCAAAGTGTTTATCCTAGAGACTCAAAGGTATTCATCCTCACTTTCTATTAGGAATACTTACCCCACCGTGTAGTGTTCGTGTTTGTCCTCCACCGAGTCCCCATTCTGACTCTACTTCTGGTTCATTGGGTTCCCCTTCTGGTTATATCCCCGACTCTCCTTCACCTTTCAACTTCATCATGTTTGGTTTAGGACCTAACCCTGGTGGCAACCCCGGCCCTAATGATGGAAATGATACTAGTGGTGCTGCAACAGGAACTATTTCAGTTGTTCCATTGCTTCCTTATATGGTGGGCCTAAGCCTTCTCGATTTTAGCCAGTTGATTAATGAACCCATACACCATGATCATGGTTGGCCTACTATTACAACAAAGTTTCCTTCAGACATCCAAAGTTTCCTTCAGAAGGAATTGCTGGAGAGGATCCTACCATAATTGTTCGTTCTTTCCACATGTGGTGTTCGTCTAACTCCATCACCGTTGACTCTGTTCGTCTTCGGTTATTACATCGTATTCTTACTGGAGAAGCTTCCAAGTGTTATGTAGACCAAGCCCCCTCCTCTCATACTATTTTTGCGACCCTTGCCAATGATTTTCTGTCTTACTTCCACCTTCCCCTTCACTATGACACCAATATCGAACTTTTGACCTCTTTCTGTCAAGCTTCTGCTACCCGCCTATCTGACCATATTCAAGAATGGTGCAGAAGGAAGAGCCTATGTCGAGCCCCTATTTTCAAAGACCATGTCTACATGGACTGGTTTCTCAGATCCCTTTTCCCTGATATTGGAAAATATGTCGCATCTCACTTCCCTCAGACCAAGGAAGCCACCCTCCAGATTGCATTGAAATATGACCTGATCTACGCACAATCTGGTTATGTTTATAAAGTCTTACCTGATCTCCCTAGGCCTGGTGGTGTAAACACATCAGGGGCATCCCATGCTGCTGATGGTATCGTTGGATCACTTTCACATCTGTACACTCACCCTCCCATGGGTTATGGTTTCCCTCAGGGAGGGGCCATCTCCTCCAGCACTTTCCCCTCTCTCGGCAGCATGTATCTAGGATATGGCATGCATTCTCCTTTTTCCCAAACTGTTTACCACATTGTTGCCCAACCTCCTTATTATCCATATCCGCAGTCTGGTGTTCCAGCTCCTCCAGCACTAGCACCTTAGTGATGCAGGGGCATTAGGCTCAAGAAAATTCCTTGTATTTTATTAGACTTAGGGGTTTTGTGTTTTCAAGGGAGTTGGTTCCTTATGTAATGATTTGAGTGATTTTTAATGAGAATTAATTAAATATTGTGAGGAATTTGTAAATGTTCTAGAATGTTGGAGAACATGAGAGAATTGGACTAGTTGAGAGTGCATGGGGATTGAAAGATTTAGGAATTAATGTAAATCCTAAAGTAGAGTTAGTTTCATGATTATATGGGATGAAAGAGGATCCTGAGGGATTAAGTAGTGATTTTAGGATTTTTTTGAGGAGATGGAGGAACTGAAACCAAAAATAGTTTCAGGACCTTTTGTATAAAATGTAAGCCTCAAAGGCATAAAATATAGGAAACAGATAAAGAGTGATTCAGGGTTTGAGAGAGATAGGGTTTGAAGCCTACAGGCTATAGAATAGGAAAAGGCCATTGATACAAAATATCAGGCCAGAGGAAGAATTTCCTATGTAAGTTTTGTGTGTTAATACAAAGAACTTGATTTTCTGAGTTTGTATTTCATTTCTGAATTATATGGTGTGTAGATGGAATTGGTTATAGGATTGATTAAGTGTATGGGACTGTGTGGTTAATGGTGATTGAGAAATTGTGTGAATCGATCACATAACGGATCGATGTCACAACATGGTCCTTCATATTGACGTCAATTTGTACAGCATAGAGGCAAGAATGCTGGTATCATATGAAGCCTTTCAAGAAGGGGTTATTACACATTCTGTTGTGTAATTACAGTGTAGCGAGATCCGAGTTTGAAGTTACAGTTGAGGTTTTACTGTATTTATAATCGATGGACTATAAACCACAAAAATTTTATGTAGAATATGAATAAGCCTTGCGGTGGTTGATTTCCAGTGAGGTTTTGAAGATCGGAAGAATGAATTGGAGTTCTATAGAATGGATGAAAGGCACAATTGAAACCAAGTTAATGGAAGCAAAGATCAAGGCACAAAGGAAACATGGAAAACTATGTGTTTTTGGAACCACGAGTGGAAACAGTAATGGTGTAGCGAAACATGAATCAGAATGGTGCAGAGGAGTGGAGTTCTTATGAAACCCTTCAGGTTGGAACCGTAGTTATACCAAAAACGCGAGTTAAATGATGGCGCGAAGATGGTTTTTTCAAAACCATAAATGGGTTTCGCGTGGGTAAAGCCTGGTAAGCGGTAAATCACCGTTTGAACGCGATAAACCCCATTGAGCGACGTGTGGCATCATAAAACTACTAATTTCGCATTGAGTTTGGTTGATAAGTCAGGGGGGCGATTTGAGCGCGATATCCATCCGATCATCAACAGTTGAGATATGACGGTATTCGCGTGGGAAGTTGCGCAAATGTTAATAAGGTATGAACCCGACGTTTATGAAATGGCATTTTAATAAAAGTTCAAGCCGAAAAATTTCCAAAGGTTTAATAAGTGGGAAGGTAAGATATGCTATGGGACCCAACTATAGCATTATTTTGGTGCCTTGGGTCTTTAACCAAAGTCGAACAGTTGAATGAAATGAAATTTTATGTGTGGGGAGAAAGGTTACATTAATATCTTTGATATTTATTTAACCAAATACGAATGCGTGGATACAAATGTTCATGAGGTGAGGTTATTAAGGTTGTGGAACATTATATTTTGAGGTTTATTGTAAATTCAAATGTTGATTCAATATTTCCATAAAAAGGGTTTAAATTTTGATTAAGAGCCGAGAATGGTATTAAGAGGAGAAAGCTTCCGCTTATGAAAGTTGCCTATCTGAGTTTTATTTGGGGCATTAATTTGAAGAGAATTTTATATGAGTTGTGGGTTTTAGCATATGGTTTATAACCATAGGGTATGAAATAAGAAGCTTCTGCATTTAAGTTTTCCAATTTGGGAATCATGTTGGTTTAAGAATGAACCATGCATTTTTATATGCATCTGAAGGTGAGAATGTGGGTTTGAAAACTTTAGGCTGCTATCAAGTGGTATAAGAGCAGGAAAAGATATGTTTGAGAATTACATATTTTTTTAATCATAATGCATGTGTGATGGGAAAAGAAAGAGGAGATCAGATATTAAATCTGATAAAGCAAAAGATACACAGAATTGAAGAGAACAGGCTTGCAGAAATTAATGAAGACAGTCCAAGTCAATGAAGAGGACAAGGACATGCAGATATCTTGCAGGTGAGATAATTTTAATTTGATTTGAAAATTTTGATTTCAGAGTTTTGGTTGCAGATAAGATAAAGAATTTTTTTTTTATGATGATGGCAATGAGCCTGATATTCCAGCTAAAGGTTGGATAGGGAGAATAGCTGAAGTGTTCTCAAGAGAAGGTGAGTTGAGGATATGAGCCTAGAGAGAGAAGAAGAGAGTGTTCAAGAGGTTCCAGAGATAGTGAACCAGTACTTGCCAAAAGACCAAGTCCAGAGAAGGGATTGGTGAGGTAAGTGGCAGCAGGGAGAGCTTGTTGTTGCAGAGGCTTAGTGCAGCTCATAGTGAGTGAGAAGCTCATGAAGAATATGATCATGGAGGATCAGAGAAGAGGTTCTAAAGAATGCCACAGAGTTAAGATGGATGATGAGGATAGAAAAAGAGAAATTGCAGTGATGAAAGTACAACTAGAGGTACTACAAGAATGGTTACAAGAAGAGGAAAACCAGAGAGGTGGATGGATCTTTCCAATGAAGGGAAAGAAGGTAATTTTTCAACCATTGCAAATGAAGTGGAGGCAAAAGGATATTTCCTTCTGGAAGGAAGAACTCAGATTTTTTGAGTCAAAGATGGAATTTGAGGATTCCACATGCAAATCTGTTCAAGGATAAATACTTGAAGAAGCAAAAGAGACTGAAAATTCTTGTGTTTTTAAAACTAATAAATTGTGTATGATTGAAGGTACATCATAGGATGATGAACAAGCTTTAGAGTTTGTTAAGGAAGAAAAATTGAATCTGAATTCTATTCAGATCAATGCTGAGATAGAAAGATCTCAGAAACAAAGGGAGACAGAGGAGTCTCATGAGAATAAACAGCAGAGCATTGAAACAGAGAAAGAAGAAGGGCCATCTAATGATTGGTCAAGAGAAAATGAAGGTATGGAAAGTCATGTGAAATTTCCAAATTCTACTCCATTTGAAATTTTTGAATTATATAGGAAGTTAGATCTTCAGAGAAGAGAATTGGAAAAGCAGAGGATCTACACTCAGGGTAAATTGTTGAATGTGAAAGACAGAGAAATTGTCATGAATGACAGTCAGAAAGTAGAGAATAAGGATGTAAGAGTTCAAAAAAGTGAAATTGCAGAGAAAGAAGTTCATTATTATCAGCCAGTGTAGAAAGACATTCATGAAGAAGATGATGAGAAGAAGAGACTAGCTGACAGTCTCATGGAGAATTTAAATCAACATATTGATGTGCTGACAAAGGATTTGGAAGAAAACTCAGAACAACATACTGATATGTTTTCAGAGGAGGAAGAGGTATTGGAACCTTGTATTTTTAATGCTAATCATTCATGTGTTAATTATGCATGCAACGAAGGACAAAAAATGGAAAATATCAGAGAATTTAATGAAAAGGAAACTATGTTAGCTGAAAACATAGTGGAGGATCATCATTCTATCATGGTGATTGACACAATGAAGATAACCTTGGAAGATGAGAAGAAAGACAGTGAAGATTTTCTGAGTCTTGAAAGAGACTTAGAACTGCAAAAAGAAGATTTGGTGACTGGATCATCAAATGAGACCATTGGGTCTTGTAATTTTGAAATTGACCATTTGATTGTGTTTACAGGTGTTGCAAAAGACAATCCATCTCTTGGAATTGTCTTGAATGAAGAAGAGTTGTTGCAAAAGAAGAAACTTATAAATTCCAAGGAAGGTGAGGTAGTCATGTCTCATGTGAAAGAACTTGTTACTATTAATGACAGGGAGGAATTGGCTTGTCTGATTAGCCAAGAGGAAACTTTTAAAACTGCCACAGTGATGAAGGATCATAATTCTATTCTGATAAAAGATGAAGATACAGTGTTTGAGGAATTTGATTTAATTTCCGGAATCAATCAAGAAGGTGAAGGAAAATTACTGAAGATTGTCAAAGAAGAAGAAGAAGGATATGTTGAAACTAAATTGTAGCATATTG